>ML434126.1:0-25336 GCA_005239525.1 Nicotiana knightiana | reverse complement strand
CCCGGAATTTTTTCTTAATATATTTTCATTTTTTTTTTCATCTTTCTTTTTTAATATATTATACTTATATATAATTGTTATCCTGTAATTAGCTCCTTTATAATGTTAACAACTTTAGGGATATTTTTATCTTTTTAATAGGAAAAAGTGCTTACAAGCACTTGTTTGCCAAACACTTCAACAGTTTTTTTTAAGCTTCAACACTTTTATCCAAACATATAGCTATTTATTTATAAAATAAGCTCCGACACTTAAAAGCTGCTTTTCAGCACTTGTGTTTAAAAGCTGCTTGTGCTTAGAAATCACTTTTCTTAAGCCAATTCAATCGGGCTCTTATGGTCAACCTCAAATAATTTGAGAAATATATTAAAGCTGCTAAAAGGGGAGAATAGTAGTGTACCAGCCGCGGCGAGAGGGTGAAAATTTCTCTTTCCAAACTGAGTCCTCAGAATCCCAACTATACGGTTAACCAAATCCGAATTAACAGCTACTTTGAGAAAAGTGGGTTTGAGAAAAACCCATGTGAAAATTTCACATTCTGTAGCCTAAATGAGTGCGTGTGTGCGCGTGTGAAAAAGCAGAGAAAAACTGTTGTTTCTGAGAAGGGTGACATGGATTAGTCTTGGAAGTTAAAGAAAAGAAAGTTTGTGACGGATTTGTGGTTGCATTTGACAGATTCTGGGGATTTTAGAGAGGAATTTGAGGGACAAGAGCCTCTGCATAATTTCCTATAGGCTTTTTTTGTTGAAGCTCCGGTTATGCTTGGAATGGTGTTGTTGGTCTGGTTATGTATTGCTTTTTTTTTTTTTCAGTGTGTTTTCTTGTGGAAAAAAGATCAATAAAGAAGTACAATTTTGGGTCATGAGGTTTACGCTACTGAGTCCGTAACCAATTTGTGGTTTTTTGGACCAGTGTAACATAAATAAGGGTAACAAATAAGAGTGATCATTTTATATGTATCACTCTTTTAAAAAGCGCTATACTTTAATGATGTTTTAGCCGTTAAAGTATAGCGCACTTTGAAATAGCCCTATATAGGTATATTGCTAATATGAACAGCGTTATGCTGGGCTGATTAGATAGTTAAGCATAGCGCAGTAAAAAATAACGCTATACCTGTTTGTGGGCCCACTAATAAGTCACATGCGTTTAACTGACATAACAATAATTCAAATGGGTAAAAAATTCAGCCCCCGAGCTAGGCATTGCCTTATTTAAAGGCGTTAGAATTTTACAAAAATCTATTCAAAAAATATTCTAACTCCCGTTCAAACTTTTCTTCTTGTTAAATTCTCAAGCATTTTTTCATAATGTCTGAAGAACAAAAAATAAGGGTTTCATTATATTGGGGGGACGGGGTGAGGTTGTGGTGACGAATAACTCTCTGAGTTATAGTTTATCACCACAGTGTCATGTTAAATTGCCACTTACAATGGAGTACGATAGATTGGTATCGTTGTTATGTAACAAAATGAGTATGAGGAAACGTTCGGTGAACCTTAAAGTAACTGGCAAATATCCGTATTCCGTTACTCCGCAAGGGGTTGCTTGTTACGCTGAGTTTAACATCGACGATGATGAAACTTTGAGGGATTTTTTTAGGACTTCGGATGAATACCGGAAATTTCTTATAATAAAAATGTTGGAATGTACGTCAAGGTTGAAGATGTTCCCAACAATGAGGTTGCACATAATAGAGATAACCCCCAGTCATCGGGTGGCTATTCTGGAGCAGTTTTTGCTGGACAACTTCCAGACGAAAGAGTTTGCCTTAATTTAAACTTATCACAACCGGCAAATGAGCAGCGAGGAAATAATTTCTCTTCTGCTTTACATAATCCACAAGACGAGTGGTAAACTTTAATTTTTCTTTGTGTTACGATGTATATTTTTGTTGTATTGAATTTGTATTAACATTCATATATTCCACAGAGGGTATCGGCCAGATATGAATTTTACAATTTATGAATCCACGCCCAGTTGGAATATGTCTAGTTTTGGTGTGTTGGATCATGGTGGTCCATCAGGGAGTCATCACTAACAGGAAAATATCTATCATGGAATGTCATCACATTACGACCTGTAAGTAAAGTGATACAGTTATATGGAAAGTATTTATTAATTTCAGTATCTTACTATTTTGTTGTTTGTGCAGTGAAAACGAGCAAGTTGAACCACCTGTCCTCACTCAATTGCCCGAAGACGACATATTAAATCGAGATCTGGCATATGCACAGAGTGAGGAAGAGAACAGTGATTATGACAACAATGCCGATGATTCCGGAGACGACACACCCTTCCCTCATGATGATGGTGATGAGGAAGATGAGAATGAAGGACCTGATTTGACGAGGGAGTATGTTCCACCACCTGTTAGACCAAGAGTGTACGAGTCCCAAGTGTCGTTTCATTCAAGAAAGATTCCCTACCTTGATAACTTGCCAAGTATGCCGAATGTGAATGCTCTCACAAGGGATTTTGATGAAATTCGGACAGCAATGTGGGATGATTCTAGACCAATGATGCTGGCAAAGGCATGTTTTTTCCTGATAAAGCGCGCATAAGCAAGGTGGCAAAAATACATAACGTAAAAGAGTATCGTGAGATGATGGTATGAGAGTCAATTCCGGAGGTATACAAGAAAATTAGTACCAAACAAATGTTGGATATTTTTTATGTGAATAGTACCAACTGTACCAATACCGCGCTTATAATGTATGTGTTCAAGCAATTGATTAGTAAGCCTAGTAAATCCGAGTTCTAATAAAGCGTTATTGGCCTTTTCTTCAAGATGGATATCAATTAAGCGTCATTGACTACAATATTTCCTCATTTTGTTTATTATATACCTTATGAATATTGGTCCTGTTTTTAACGTTTATACAATTTATTGTCTACTTTTGTATTTAGTTACCTTTATTTGCAGACTCATCATTTCATGTGTATTAATATGACTTAAACATTTCATGTTTTAAAATCATATGACAAGTGTAATTATTTGTATCATAACTAGAATTTGCTCAAAATTGCGTTAAAGTCATTATAGAATCAATACTTTAATTTTGTTTCTTTTTCTTTTCTCTGAAAATACTAATGTTTATTCATATATTTTGTATGTCAACCCATGAGAAGCAAATATGGATATCTCACAAAAAAAAATTGGATCAAAGTTCAATTGTAAAAATATTTGTTTAGTTGATTCATATACAACACATACAATATTCAATGAGAAAAAATATTTCTCTCATTTAAGTATGTGTAAGGCAGATGTTACTACAATTTATGGTAGTACTAATTTAATTGAAGGCTCTGGAAGAGTTAGTATAACTCTGCCTAAGGGAACAATACTTATCATACAGAATGCAATGTTCTCCTCCCAGTCCAAGAGGAACTTGTTGAGTTTTAAAGATATTCGCCGAATGGATATCATATTGAGACAATAAATGAGAATAATCTTGAATATCTCATCATTACCAAGAATGTCTCTGGCCGAAAAGGGTAATTGAGAAATTCCCATTTTTATCTTGTGCCTTGTATTGGACAAGAATTAGTCCAATTGAAGCACATTCTATTGAAAACCATAATGTTACTGGTTCCAATACTTTTGTACTTTGGCATGATCGATTGGGACATCCTGGATCAATTATGATGAGACGAATTATAGAAAACTTAAATGGGCATCCACTAAAGAATTCAAAAATTCTTTTAAATAATGAATTTTCTTGCACTTCTTGTTATCAAGGCAAGTTAATTATAAGACCATCACCAACAAAGGTTGGGATTGAGTCCCCTGCATTTTTGGAACGTATACAAGGGGACATGTGTGGACCTATTCACCCATCTAGTGGATCGTTTATATATTTTATGGTCTTAATATATGTATCTTCAAGATGGTCTCATGTGTGCCTATTTTCATCTCGCAACCTGACATTTGCAAAATTAATGGCACAAATAATCCGATTACGTGCTCAATTTCTTGATAATGCAATATTAAGTCTATTAGACTTGATAATGCTGTTGAGTTTTCATCCCAAACATTTAATGATTATTTCTTATCAATTGGGATAAACGTAGACCATCATGTTGCTCATGTTCACACTCAAAATAGCCTTGCAGAGTCTTTAATTAAACGTCTACAATTGATAGCAAGACCGTTACTCATGAAAACGAGGTTGCTCACTTCTGTTTGGGGTCACGCCATTTTACATGCATCAATGCTAGTTCGTCTCAGACCGATAAATTATCATAAATATTCCCCGTTGTAATTAGTTTTGGGTCATGAACCTAATATATCCCATTTAAGAATTTTTGGATGTGCAGTATATGTGCATGTAGCACCGCCATATCGCACCAAATTGGGTCCCCAAAGAAGGTTAGGAATATATGTTGGGTTTGAATCGCCCTCCATTATTCGCTATCTTGAAACATTAACTGGGGATTTATTCACTGCTCGATTTGCAGACTGTCGATTCGATGAGATACTTTTCCAAAATTAGGGGGAGAAATTGGTGAAACCAAACGGGAAATTTTGTGAAAAAATCCATCATTGTCTTATATTGATCCACGTACCTCTATTTGTGAAAAATAGGTGCAAAAGATTATCCATTTGCAAAGAATAGAAAATCAAATACCAGACGCATTTATGTATTTGAAAAGGATAACAAAATCACATATCCCAGCAGATAATGTTCCAATCTGTATTGATGTCCCTATTGGACAATCTTTTAGTGTCATAACTAATGAGTCAAAAGCGCACCTAAAACGGGGCAGACCATTGAGTTTTAAGGATCGAAATCCAAGAAAAAGGAAAACAAATTATCAAAATGACACTACGAAAGAGTCTCATGAAGAAATTCACGATTTAATAAATTCTGAGATTCATGAGGACACCGCTGAGCCCGAGACTCAAGAAAATAAGGAACTATCAATAAATCCAATCGATATTGAGATAAATTTGAATCGAGTAGATATAGTGGTGGATTATGTATTTGCATATAATGTTGCATTTAGCATTGTGCAAGATAGTGAGGATCTTGAACCTCAGTCTGTTGGAGAATGTCGACAAAGACGTGATTGGCCAAAATGGCAAGAACCAATCCAATTAGAGTTGAATTCACTTGCGAAACATGATGTTTTTGGGCATGTATTCCAAACACCTAATGGTGTTAAGCGTTTTGGCTATAAATGGGTTTTTGTACGCAAGAGGAATGAGAAAAATGAGGTACAAAGATATAAGACACGGCACGCCTTGTTGCACAAGGATTTTCACAAAGGCCTGGTGTCGATTATGAAGAGACATATTCACCCGTTATGGATGCTATAACGTTCCGTTATCTCATTAGTTTTGTTGTTCATGAAAATCTTAACATGCATTTAATGGATGTGGTTACCGCCTACCTTTATGGCTCACTTGATAATGAGATATACATGAAAATTCCCTAGGGATTTAAAATGCATAACGAACATAATTTAAAATCCCGGAAAATATTTCTAATCAAATTACAAAGATCTTTGTATGGTCTAAAGCAATCAGGACGTATGTGGTATAATCGTCTTAGTGAGTATTTATTAAAAAAAAAATTATATAAATGATGTCATTTGTCCATGTGTTTTTATAAAGAAAACAACATCGGAATTTGTTGTACTTGCCGTATATGTTGATGACATAAACCTTATTGGAACTCCTATAGAACTCCAAAAGGCAATTGATTATTTAAAGAAAGAACTTGAGATGAAAGATCTCAGAAAGACAAAATTATGTCTTGGTTTGCAAATTGAACATTTGGCAAACGGAATTTTTGTTCATCAATCTGCCTACATAGAAAAGGTACTGAAACGGTTTTACATGGATGAAGCACATCCATTAAGTACTCTGATGGTTGTTCGATCATTTGATGTGAATAAAGATCCATTCCGACCTCAAGAAAAGAATGAAGAGCTACTTGGTCATGAAGTACCATATCTTAGTGCAATTGGTGCACTAATGTATCTTGCCAACACTACAAGGCCTAACATAACTTTTTCATGAATGTCTTAGCAAGATATAGCTCTGCTCCTTCAAGGAGATATGAGAATGGAATCAAACACATATTACGGTATCTAAAAGGAACTACCGATATGAGCTTATTTTATAGCAATAATTGCAGTCCCGATCTTGTGGGTTATGCCGATGCTGGGTATTTATCTGACCCTCACAAGGCTCGATCTCAAACAAGCTATGTGTTTACCTGTGGTGGCACTGCCTTATCTTGGCGATCGACTAAGCAATCAATTGTGGCTACTTCATCTAATCATGCTGAGATAATTGTTATTCATGAAGCAAGTCGAGAATGTGTGTGGTTGAGGCATATAATACATCTTATTCGAAATAAATGTGATTTGAAGTGTGACAAATTACCCATAATTTTGTATGAAGACAATGCAGCATGCATAGCCCAATTGAAGGAAGGATTCATAAAGCAGAATGGCTGAGCCGCTGAGGAGCAACCTCCCTTGGGAAGTAGGTTTTTTCCGTCTACAAGTTAGATATGTTGTCATTCATTAAACAGAATTTGCTAGTGTTAATTATTAGTATTCTCATATCTATTTTCTTTCGATACCTGCACTACACACACAGGTAAAAAGACTTAACTACAACGCGCGCGGGAGTAGTTTTTCTACTCCGCGACCTTGTTATACTATTAATCCCAGCCCATCAAAGTGGTCAAACTATCAATTTTCTTCACCGAACTCCATATCAATCGACTTACATCAGTTGGTAGTCACGTATCATTGTATCTTTCAAGTGTGATAACATTGTGTCTAATATATTTTTTTCCATGTTCCTGCTCAAAATATGTGAAAGCAGAACCGGTGGTGGCAATGAGAATTTCTTTCACTGTGACAGATGCGGTGAGTGATTTAGCAACCAAAGCTCTTATTATGTTGTAATTAGTGGATTATTTATGAAACATTTGACCTTTTCGCTTCCTTTTTTCAGGATGCAGCTATTCAAATTTGATGAAGGAATCACATATTTGTATAGAAAGAGCAATGCACCACAATTGCCCTGTTTGCTTTGAGGTAAGGGCAGAATCCAAAACATAACGATTTAAGAAGATAAGCATGAAACGGGCTTGATTCTTATTACTTCATGCAGTATATTTTTTATACAACAAAGAATATCACAGTCTTGCCTTGCGGTCACACCATGCATCTGGAATGTGTCATGCAGATGGAACGACATTTCTTGTAAGTTTGACCTATGTTGCGCGGATTCTCTAAAATGTAATCGTACCCGTGTCGGATCCTTAAAAAATGCACTACTTTGGAGGATCCGACACGTATCCAGCCACATTTTCGGAGAGTCCGAGCAACATAAAGTTTGACTAGTTATTGTTTTCTATGAAAAATCAAATTCCACAATGATCCCGTAATACAACACCCCCTCGATTTTGACTGCGTTCTGCTGAATTCTAACAGTTCTGTGCATGCAGGTATTCTTGTACTGTTTGCTCAAAATCATATTGTGACATGTCCCGTGTCTGGGAAAAACTAGACGAGGAGGTGAAGACTATATATTCCAAGCATTGACATTGTTTTCAAATCTTTTTCTTAACTTGACCGAGTTTTATCCTCAATTCTAATTCTAGGTTGCCTTGACACCTATGCCTGAAATGTATCAGAACAAGATGGTAAGAAACCAGTTTGTTCAACTCATTGTAGTTTGTACAAGAATTTGATTATCTTACATTTAATATATTTTCATTGAAAATTGTTTAGGTTTGGATTCTTCGCAATGATTGTGCATAAACATCTGAGGTTAACTTCCATATAGTGGCACATAAATTTCCTAGTTGCAAATCCTATAATACGAGGCAGACAAGAGGAGGCCCGAGTTCAACAACAACAACAACAATCTAGTGAGATCCCACCTGTGGGGTCTGGGGAGGGTTGTGTGTACGCAGACTTTACTCCTACTCCGGAGGAGTAGAGATGTTGTTTCTTGTAGACCCTCGGCACAAGTAGGAGAGAGAGAGACAATGTATCAGTAGCAGCAAAAGAATCCAGGCACATAACACCAGCAACACAATAGCCAAAAAATAGAAAGTAAAGTAGTACCACTAAGCATCAACAAAGGCACAATACTACATACGCAAGGAAATAATATGTACGCAAAGGGCTGCTAAACTTACTATAGCCTAACTTTCAATCCTAAGGAAGTATTAAGAACACAACTGGAGCCCCTAGCAGCCTAAAACAAGACACTATCACACTAGCCTCTTATCTCCTAACCAACTATCCTAATGCTCGACCTCCACAACTTCCTATCAAGGGTCATGTTCTCGGAAATCTGCATCCGCACCATGTTCTGCCTGATCACCTCTCCCCAATATTTCTTAGGCCGCTCTCTACCTCTCTTCATACCCGTCAAGGCCAGCCATTCACACCTCCTTACCGGTGCATCTGGGCTTCTCCTCATCATGTACTATTATTACTGAATTGGTCAGATGAGGTTCTTATTTGAGACTTATATAATAAAGACAAGAATTCTGCTTCAAAATTCTCATGGCAAGCGTGGAATGATGAATTCAACGCCCCTTTGATTTCCTTTTGATCCCCCTTTGTTGGAGCTATTGCTCCTTTACCGGCTCGAACCCACGATTTTAAAATTGTAGGTGGGGGTGCTGACCATCTAAGCAAACCCCTTTTATCACATTCATAACTTATTCTTTCAAATGTCAGCCGTGATATTTCGCATCAAATATTATCTTAATTTATCTTTAAATTTGGTATCACTGGTCCAAGAATTCGAGTTAAGTAGGGACCGCTAAAAGTGGGAAGATGTTGGGATTCGTTCATCCTCGACAAGAAAATTTAGGGTTCGAATCCTGAGAAAGGTGAAATCCTCAACAAGACTTCAAATAAAATCTTGTTTTCTACATCCTTTCTTCATTTCTATAAATAAATAAAAGATAATTCTAAAAGAATACTAGTAATAGTAGACGTTGAAATATGACAGAATTTAGCTCTTTGGGAGTAAAAGATGGATCTCTCTCTCGTTATGTGGTTGCACTGGCCTTGCATTTCTCTCAGCAGACTGAAAACAACAAAATATTTCTTCTTGTTAGTAATATAATCAGCTCAATTCTCTAAAAAGATATACTTAAAAATAATAACACCTTTTTATTTCTCCATCAAGAATATTCGACCAGTCATTTTTCTGTCTTGTCTTTTTAGTTTACGTGAATTTTCTCTTATTCAACTTACTTGGTGGTCAGATTTTTTCCAATTATTAAGTAAATCAAGACGTAAAGAAATATAGATTTAGATAAAACAGATAATATTAAACCATATAAAAAAATTATAAAGCTAACATTTTCTATTCTTATTTTATTTTATTTTCAGCCGGTGTTCGGTGTTCATTTTGGGGCATTTCCAATTATTAAGTAAATCAAGACGTAAAGAAATATAGATTTGGATAAAACAGATAAAATTAAACCATATAAAAAACATTATAAAGCTAACATTTTCTATTCTTCTTTTATTTTATTTTCAGCCGGTGTTCGGTGTTCGTTTTGGGACTTAGCAAATCCAGGTTCGCAGAGCGTAAGACCCCTAATTAAAAGAGAAAGAGCTTCTTATTATGATTTTTTTTCCATTATCAGGACTTGAATCAGAAACCTTTAACCAGAGATATCATATTCATCTCGTCACCACAAACCTTGAAAGGAACATTTTCTATTTACTTCAATCATTCGAAAAATCTAATTTAAAACCTTAAATATATAGAAATGTTTAACTTTCCTATTATTGTGAGGATCAGAAAGTAAAAAGTTAAAATGTCCATGAGTAGAGGCAACTTACATCATGGACAGCTTTTCGGAGCAACCTCACTTGACCTCTTGAAACAGTTTGTACCTAAAATGAATAAGGTTTAGCTCTACTTATCTTAATAACAATAATAATAACAATAATAATAATAATAATAATAATAATACCTTCTTGTTGACTATCCAAGTGACGCCTTCTGTGCAAGGAGGGGTAGTGAGTGAACCCATGTACCTATAGTATCTTTTGCTTGGACTACTAATTATGTAATTTGGATCAATCTTGCCCAACTTCATCTCTTCACCTTCTTGATTAATCATAGATGATATGTGCCTCCTCAACTATAGTCATAAATTGCAAACTATGTCATTTTTTGTTCAAAATAAATGAAGTCAGTGGCGAAAGTAGGATTTTCACCAAAGAAATTAAAAAAAGATAAAGAAAAAGTAAACGGACAAAGAAGCTAAGGGGAATTCAATATCTAATTATATAGAAGAGAAAAAATCAATTCTATTTTTACGGTGTAACTTTCGGACGAAAGGGTTCGATCTCTTCCGCCCACCTAACTCCACCCTAAAATGGAGTGAATTGCAAAAGAAGGCTTACTCTGAAAAGAAATGGATCTCGCTTGCCAAATTTGTAAAGGACAGCATCGACTACTATCTTATTTTTCACTTTCTCCTCATTGCTATGGTGGACCATATGCATTTCCAAGGGGTACCTATCATTCAATTGATAGCAGTAAGAAGTTGACAAAAGGGTCAGAAAAACTTAAATGATAATTACCTATTACTAACCTCTAATTAAAGAATTTACCTAACAACCGCTTAAACTAAAAATAATCGGCGGATATATTATAGGTGTATAATTCATATAAAATATGTAACAAATATATTGTAACAAATTAAAGAGGAGCATTGGTGTAACTGATAAAGTTGCTACCATGTGACCAGGAGGTCATGAGTTCGTGCACCGGGCTTGTCTTTATACTAAAATAAGTGTATAATTTATATATACCGGCTAGAAAAAGTTACTGGTGAATCCAACTGGCTATTTGTGTAAAAATTCCAAACTGAGTGACAGCATAAATTTACTTATTAGCCCTAGCCAGTAGCTCCTTAAAGATGGATATGTGTATAATAATTTAACCTGTGATAGCATAGTGGTTACCATTTTTGGTCGAGTTAGTAATTAATTTTTATTATAAAGATTAGATAATTCTTGTTTACCCCTATTCGAGCTAATTCAAAAGATAACATTTGAAACAATTGACAGTGCAAATAAAAAGAAGTAATTTAGTATGTGTGTGTGTGTAATTAACATATTAATTGGTACCTTCTGCCATTGATAGTATGTTCAGAAGGAGAATGCCAGTGAACTTGTTGAAGAGGATACTCTGTGCCATTCATCCAAATGGATCCAGCGTCCCCTTGCCACTTCAACTGCATATTACATGATTTAATTATGTAAGATTATTTGTCAGTGAAAATTGAATATGATCAAAAAAATTCTTCATATCTCTACATGGGGGGTAGAGGGAGGGAGATGAAACTAAGGAAAGGAAAATACAATATGAAAATTTGAACTTTTTATCTACCTATATATAGTGGCGGATGCAGATATTTTATCAAGGGGTTCAACAATTACTATATGTATATTAAAAAACTATCACTTTATATATATAATATAATTTCTCGACCAAGCGAGTTCAAATGAGCTTCGTTTTGCCAATTTACAGCTCCACCCCTTGCCTCTATGCATAGGCAGGAGCGTAGGCACCTTATGTCAAGCGATATCACGTAACTCCACTTCATCAAAAAAAAAATCGTCAATATGTATGTATAGATAATTAAAAAAAAATGTATTTGGCATAAATATATAAATGACAATTCTTATAGTATAGTGATTTATTTGTTCTCCTCTTTAAATGTTGACATCACTTATAACGATTCTTGCGTATGCCATTGTGCACGGGCATACGAATTATCTTACAGTTACCATCCTGACAAATCTTTTCGCTAAGAGTTTAAGTTTTATTTACTAACACGGAGTCATTTATGCAAAGATAGTAACATTGAAGGTTTTTCATGATATCACATGTAAAAGAAGAAAAAAATGACAATAAATAAATAAAAAATAGTTAAAGCCACTGGATTCTAACAATTCTAAATACTTATAAGAAAAACAATATATTTTTAACACTTACTGAGATGTCATGGCCTCTATTCTTTATAGTAGAATTAGAGGGCTTGTAAACTTTCTTGTGATCCATATTTTTGATGAATTTCACTTTATAACTTGAAATATCAATAGGAGATTGCATCTTCCCATTCTTGCAAGCTTCCCATTCTCTCTTTAGCTCTCCCCATTTACTTGGACCTTTCTCATGCCCTTCCCTATAATGAAACTCCACCTCATGATTCTCTACATCACAAAATCAAAAAAGATCAAATCAATTCATGGATAGAAGAAAAACAGGAGCAAGCGGCAGAGGCGAATTCAGGATCTGTCAGTGAATCTAGCCTATTATTATAGATTTGTTTAACTCATAACTTTTAGCATAGACTAGGATTTATCTTTGTAAAATCGATTGAAATTGCTGAAAATATTGAACTATGAACTCATAACTCAAATAAGGTGATAGGTTCTGTAGTCGAACCTGAGTCCTAAACCACAGACAACCAATGATCGAGATTGAGGTGGGAATAAAGAGAATTTTCCTTTTATCTGTGCAGACGGCCTAGTTTATGCTTATTATCAATCCTTGTGGGATCAAAATCGGGCAGGATTCGCTCAATCAAAGAGCGTTCAATTCGATCTTAGCCGATCTAAGGTTTACCGTCTCTCTGGCCCCGTTTCGGTGCACTATTGGAGAGCTCACCCTGAAAACAACCTCTCTACGTAAGGCTGTGTATACACACTATCCTTCCTAAACCCTATTTATGGGATTACACTGGATTTGTTGTTATTGATGCATTTGAAGTGATATCTTCTTATATGTGTGCATTTAATTTATTTATTTTTATCTTAACCAAAAGCAACGGGTTCAACTGAATTCACAAAACCCGTCTTAGATCCTCCCATGAGAGTAAGACACGTATGTAATTTTACCTGCTCCCTGAGGGCTCATGGAAGTTGCATTCAGCAATAGAGGCAAATAGAGAAATGATCCAAATATGACAAGAACTGAGTAGTAGTAGCTTTGTTTCCTCATATTGAGAAACTATTATGGTTCTCTATTAGTGTATATGAGAAACTATTCTATGTAAAAATAAAATGAAGAATATTATGTGAATTAGTAACATATATTTATAGGCAACTTTGCTACTACTTCCTAAATAATAGGACAAGATAGCTATTGACTAATTCACTACTAACAAACATGTTAATCGGTTGTTCTTGCGACATATTCCAAACTGATATTATTCATTTTTTTAAAATTTTCTCTCTGATAAAGGAAAAAGGAAAGAAAATTAAACAAAAAAGAAAAAAATAAAGAAAAATGTTTAAAATCACTTTTTTATTTGACTAGGATTTCTCCTTTACAAACCTTTTACAGCTTGTTTGGATGGTTGTTACGCGTCGTTTCATAATGTGTCGTATTATATTGTATTGTATTGTATTGTATTGTACTGTATCGTTTAATGAATACAATGTTTGGATAAATCGATCGCTTGCCGTTGTTTCATGATATCATGCACCAGCAATATGAAGAATAAATTTATAATATATAAAGAAAAATTATGGTACGGGATAAACTTTTTATATAAAAAAGTAGGGTAAATAATAAAATAAAATTATTTAATAATAATGAAGGGTGAGATGAGAGAAAAAGATAAGATAGCGACGCAACCTTTGTTATAGAGGAATATAGAAAAGAGAAAGTTATGTAAGATTTACATTCGAATTCTTAAATAAGAAATTGGCACTAATTACTTCATAATTAGATCATTCAGTAGTAATACTATTTATGTATTATTTAAACTTATATTATTTTATTTTTCATTAAATTTAGTAATATTTAATTTATAAACATTTATTAAATTTTTTATTTCAATTTAACTTTTTATTATCTTGCTCCCCTTTATTATTTGTACACCCTTTTGTGTATGATTTTCGTTATGTAGGTTGTTTCGAGATTGATTTTAAGAGTATAAAATAACTTTAATATCTGCGTAAATTTCTATTCTATAACTGATTCAGGTGTTTAATTTTGACATTGAATAGGTGTATCTGTAGCTATATCGTAGGTATTTAGGATAATGAACTCTTTTTATAAAACCAAAAAAATTAAAAAGGAGAAAAAAGGGAACGAAATATTTTAATTTGTTCCCTATTCCACATAGGTATAAATAATTTTGAGAGCTCAATCACGTATCCTACTTCAACTAGGCTTCTAAATATATAACTTCTATATATATATATATTTGTTATATTTTGTGTTTGCTATAATCGCTTTATTCTTTCTTCCTCTTCTTTACAAATTTTTAGAGAAAGAGAATAATGGGATTGATGCAGGTTTTGAGTGAAGAGGTACATCGAATTCTGTGGTTTTCGATAGGCCTAAATAATTTTACATTAATTCCTCGTCTTTTTCGTTTAAATTGTATATTCTCCCCTTGCATATTAATGGCTCCTTGATTCTTTTTTTTTTTTTTCCTGATGTCCGGTTCTCATATTGGGGTTCCACTAATCGGGACCGGAAGTTCCACATTGAGGGAGAAATCGCTTGTTAAAAAAGATGACTTTATGCCCATGACTCGAATCTTAGAATAGGAACTGAATGGAAACAAAACGCTTAGTATTTGCCATGAAATTACAAAAAAATATATCTAAATTTTTCGTATTATCCCTCAACACAAAAACTATTAGTAATAAAAAGGGTGCTTCAAAAATGCTTTAAGTTGTATGTTTAAAATTGTACTTGTTGCATCCTAAGTCCTAACATTATTTTGAATACTTTTGTTAAAAATCTTGGCTCCATTACTGACCACGTACTTTGATATTTATTTATCAACAATTAATATTGACAAGTTCAATTAAATTAGGACTTAAAAATTCATGTATTTCAATGAAATTATATTCTTTTCTTTCCATCTTTTTCTTGCATTGGTAATACTAATTTCTAACAAAGTGTTTGATCTTTGATTATATGTGCAGAAAAAAGATAAGAGTGAAGAATGCAGTGATCAGAGCAAACAAGCTTCAAATTTTAATGATTTAAGTGAAAACAAATTCACTTACATAGACATTGAAAAGGAAACGTCAGAGGACGATAAATTGCCAGAATCAAACCTCAGCGGACATTATGATCAAACCTCTGAATTAATTGGTGAAAATAGCAAGAACAAGAACAAGAACAAGAACAAGAACAAGAACAGGAACAGGAATCTCTCTGGTAAAAAACGCGCGTTAATGTTAGCTTCATATGATGATATTATTGAAGGGAATAAAGTTAAATCAAGTACAAATATGAAGATCAAGTGCCAGAAAATTTTGAGGAAATTATTGAAGCATCAATTTGGATGGGTATTTAGCAAAGCAATTGATGTTAAGGCATTTAAACTCGACGATTATTACGATATAATTCAACACCCTATGGATCTTGGAACTGTGAAATTAAAGCTGAAGAGGGATGAATACAAAACACCAGAAGAATTTGCAGATGATGTGAGACTAACATTCAACAATGCCATAATTTATAATCCAAAGGGTAGTGATATTTATACTATGGCACAAGTATTACTTGGTAAATTTGAAGAGATGTTCGAACCAGTTTACGCACAATATTTATCACAGTCAGGTTTTTTTAATGTCAAATATTGAATTACCTCAACCATTGTCAACTGAAAAAAGATTAGAGGAACTTGAAGAAAAGCACAATGATTTAGCCAATGAAGTAAAGAGATTAAAAGCTACATGTATTGAGCTTCTTCAAGAGATTAGAGATTAGAGATTAGAGTAGGGCTTCAAATGTGGTAAAGAGATTTTCCTGAGTAAAGATTTTGTTAAAAGAATTCTGTCTTTTGTTGATTAATTAGACTTTGATGAGTATAACATTCTCTTTCTTTCCATTTTTTTAGTAATATTGGCTTCTTGTACTGTTGCAATTACAACATTACTTTGACAAGTTGTTATTTTTGTTGTTGGTATTATAAGCAATAGTATTAGTATTTTGGGTCGGATTGGTTCGTATTTTTCAATTACTAAATCAAACTAATGGGTTTTCTCTATTTTTTTTTGGTTTTCGTGTTTTTTCCCTGTAAAGTCTTCATAGTACAAAATATGTAACTTGTGCTCCAAATATTTCTTTAGTCCTAGTAAGATACAACTATATAATATATTTTTCAAGAAAATAACACATAATATGAGATAAGTCACATCATTCTAAAATATTCAATAACAAAAACAATAAAACTGCATAAAGCAAATATTGCTAATTAATAAGCCATAATGAAAATTAACATAATCTAAAAATACAATATAGGTCATGCTAAAATAAGTATAGCTAATAAGTACTATTAATTGCATAACTAAGCACCAAAGAAAAAAAAGATAGACTAAGTTATGCATTTTTATTATAAACCATGTAAAATAATAAATAAATAAAAAATTAACAATATCGTCATTCCTAGTGTTGAATTGAATTTTATTGTTAGCATTGGCATTGATTTAAACTTTGTTTGAGTTATTGCATTATGAGATATAAAAATTATTTACCAATCCAAGAATATTAAGTCCAAACTTGGAATAATATGTTAAAAGATAAAACTGTGAAAAAGTTTAAGGAATACTTATAAATTACATTATTGTGAATATTTATATGTATAAAATATTTTTAAAAATTGTATAAATGTACTATCAAGTTGATTTGGATTCGGTTTGACTTTTTTTAGTTAAAACCAAACCAAAACAATTATGATTGGATTTTTTTCTCAATACAAAACAATTTAAACCAAACCACAATCGAGGTTTTTTTTCCGATTTGACTCGCATTATCGGTTTATCGTTTTCTTTTTACACTCCAACGTAGTATACATACATATATATATATATATATATATATATATTGCTGCTAAAATGTCGTTACTTTTTCATTCTCTCTTTTTCTTTCATATTGTTCTCTTGGAGTGCATTCATGAACTCTATTGATGCAATGTCAGTTCTTTTCTTCTTGCAATGAAACTATTTACTGAAAATAAATATACACCATAATTTACTGAATATAAATCCAACTTTGCAACTTAGGTTTTCTATATAGACAATATATGTGCATCCTGTCACAGTGGCTGCGTATGTGGTGAAGAAGAACCAATGGACAGCATTGCTTCTGTTGTATCTGAGTTGGTTTAGCTGATAGGATAAAGGTGGAGCTAAGATTTGAAATTTATGGGTTCTGGACTTATCATCGAACCCATAACACGTCTTAGTTACTAGGTTCGCAGTTAAATTTAATGAAATTTTTAATACAAATACAAATTGTAAGCAAAAGTTACTGGTTTCATCCGAACCCATAAGTAGTACTCTACCTCCGCCCTTGATAGGGTTATTCAAGGAGCTTGGTCCAGAGGTTGAGCTGCTGTTCACATAGGACAGGGAAGAAATCACGCAATTCAGTCTCATACTAGTTAAGAGGCCCTGGTACACTTATCAAGCAAATCTAACTCTCTGAATTCCAATCTGCATTCAAGATACCAAGATCTGCATAGGATAGATCCTATCCATTTGTTTCCTAGTGGCAAAAAAATGCCAAAAATAGTCCCTATACGTGCTCCTCTTGTTCTGTCGTACACCATCAGCTTCATGCATGGTTTTGAATTGCTATGCCCTTCATAGCGATTCAGACAAAATGCAAAAATCTCTACACTTTCGTCCTATTTCAGCATTTTTGACGCCATATAAATGGGTGAGTAGCTCTGTAGAACAGTTTTAACACTGCTATGTTAAATCGGAGTCAACATTGGACCTCTAAATCCTAAGATGATTGTCACATAAACACAGATATTAAGATGAATGTGAAGTTACGATTAAATAAAATTATAAATGATCACATCGAAAGGGGGAGCAAATAGCATGCATTTAGGATAATTTAAGAGGTCTCATGAGATAGTTTGGCCATATCCTAAGTAGATCTACAGATACATCGGTCTGTAGGTGCAACAATATGGTCATTAAAGGTTATAAAAGGAGACGAGGTAGATCTAAACTCAGATGGAGGAATGGTATTTTAAAAGACCTATAAACCCTCAAATTCAATTTGGATTCAACTAAGAACTCAATACAACGAAGGTAAGGGAACCATATAGGTGAAATGAACTAATCGGGATCAAAATAACTAACGTGCAAAAGTGCACATCGAAGACTGTCAACTTCCAAATAATCAGTGTACTTGGTGATTCAAAAGTACATAGCAGCCATGGCATGAGCAATAATTTTGAAAAATAATGTTGTTTTTTTTAGTATTAACTTGACATCAGTTACTAGCAACTTACTATAACGCAATTGCTTGTGGGTAACAAGCTCTAACCTCCATCTGTAGGGATGTCCAAACTTGGTCGCACCGTTCTTGCTTTGTCTTTATATGAGTCAAAAATGCCTCTGCCCATGGCTCATTCATTCCCTCCAAGCTCAAGTCATATGGCACGGAGAAACTCATTAATTCCTCTTTTTGAGCCTGAGATCCTCTATTGCACCTGCAAACAAGGACTTGGAAAAGATGCAGAGACTTTGTCGAGAGGTTGTATATGGCATGTTCAATATGAGCCAACCCAAATAGGTAAACTATAGGATAACCAAGCAGCCATCCATTTAGAGTTGGGATTGTAACATGAGTTTCTCTAATGCAATCACTGAGGTCAATTACTTCAGAAGACTGTGAAGAAGTTGGATCATAAACAGAGGAATCAGTCTTTATTCCATCTTCAGAAAAGACAGAGGAAAATATATTTTGTGCCAATACAAGTTCTGCGGCCACAGAGCTTTCTTTCGCTTGTGTTATCATCTTCGGAGGATCCTGTTCAAGGTCTACAAAGATCAATCTCGTCTCCAAGTCCAAACTAGACTTAACAAACTCTGCAAATGCTCGTGCATGAACCAAGTATATCATATCTTCTATAACCATAACATGCAAAGGCTTAAATATTGAGCAGTCCTCTTGGCAATGTTTAAGGAATCCAGAGAGCCGGTCTTGCAGTTCAGGCATCTTCCCTCCATAGTCCACCATTACAACTGGCCTCATCTCAGTGCATAAGGCCAAAATATCTGTTTGAAGGCGATGCTTAGATGGAAGTTTGAGACGCCATTTAATTTGGGACAAAGCAGATTCAAAGGCCGTCAGTAACAGCTCCAACTCCGCAACCTCCATTCTTGACTCCTTCAAATCCTCAAGTTTTCCCTGGTTGAATAGAATTACTATGCAAGTTCAGAGAGTATAAACATCAAATTGAATTGTAAAGATAAATACCAAAGTATCAGTGATAACATAGGAGGCTTGCATGCCTGTTACTTGTAGGGAAAATGAGAAGAAATAAATTCAGAAATGGCATACACTGGTAACTCAAATCATCTCGATATCACTAGTAAACACCTCAGATCACACATTTGTGAGCTAATTCACTAAAGAAACAGCTAAAGACCCAAAAGTATAAAAGAGAAGATCAAGAGCAAAGAACTTGGAAACATCATTCAAGCAAACTACGCAACACACATGTATACCGAAAACTTGAATAGTAGTGTCTACATATGAGGATCCTTACTTTAAGATGTTGAGTCAAAAATGCAGAAATAAATGGCCAGCAAAGTGAGGCCCTCAATACGTGAAAAGGAAAGAAAAAATAAGGAAATTATGTGTTATAACAAGATTGACATTTATAAACAATAAACCTCTAAAACTCTCTTCCATCCTCAATTATAGCTCGACATATTTAAGAAGAATGTAGAAAACGTGCGTCGCTCTTTCAGTTCAAGTTAATAACTTGCAGAAATTGAAAACAAGTTAAAATATAAACATATGATAACAGGTGGAGGTCTTTCTTGCTAAAAGAATTTGGTATTCGATACAACGGACATGTAGGGCAGCCCAACGCACAAGGCATCCTGCGTTCACGTAGGGTCCAGGGAAGGGCCGCACCCTTAGGGGTGTAATGTAGACAGTTTATCCTAATGCAAGCATTAGTAGCTACTTCCACGGCTCGAACCCGTGACCTATAGATCACACGAAGACAACTTTACCGTTGTTTAACAACGGACATGTATTGTTTATAAAAAAAATATGATGCATGCTAAAATATAGACATAGGACATCAACAAACAAATCGAAAACTGAGCAGTTCAAAACCACAATTTAATTTTTCGGGTTGCGCCATAAGAGCAGTGAAATACCAGCTTGTATAAACAGAAAAATCCATCGAAATGAGTCTGAAATGTACCCTCCAGAACCAATCAGTCAATCAATTAACTATACCTCAATCCCACATATTCATCTTAGAGTTTCATAACTATGAATAGATATAGAAATTGACACCATTATGTTAGAAAATTAGGATTCTTATAACAATACATTCCTTCCCTCCCAATTTATCTTATGCACTTTGACAAGGCAAGAAGTTTAACCATAGCAGTTTCTATGGCTATAAATCGTTCCATTAAGGATAAAATGGAAAATTTAAAAATAAATTATTTCTAAATATATAAATGCTAAAAAGGAAACAGTATTGCAGAGTATCTAATTCTACATTGTAAAAATACCCAAACGCAAACCGTGATCATTGAACATAATTTAATATGTAAAAAATCAGATATTTATCCTAATGAATAGAAAATTATTTTAAAAAATTAAACTTTACCGGCTTTGGATAGTAAATTTGGGAATTTCTTTGGATTGGAGCGGCAGTAAGTGATTGAGATGATAAACCGAATCTTCAGAGCAAATTAGCATATGCTTATCATTTGATTAAATCCGAAATTGAATTGAATTTACTAAAACCCTAAAACCTTATGAAGGACACGTTTCGGTTGGAGTGTCGTTAGTTTTGTTAACAGTACCTCGCATAAATTTTATGAGATTTACTTTAAAATATAGCCTCTTTACATTAATAGCCACTGGGTTTCACTATTTGTTTTTCTAGCCAGTATATAATGATTATACACAAAATATATTATGTATTTGTCAGTTTTTTTAGTTTAAGCGGTTGAATAGTTGACTATTTAAGTTAATTATTCTAAAATGTGTTCTTGATGAAAAAATATTAAAACAAATTAGTGAAGTAGTGGAGTGGTCGATCAATTTTTTAGTATGAATTGCTTGGAGGATTGCTTGTTTCTGGTTTGCACAATTTGGGATAGAAAAGGATTGAGTTGAAACAACCCCTTTGCCTCGCCTGTGTCCAACACCACTTGGTCCGAAATATTTACTGAATATAATATGCAAAGAATAATATATAAATAAATTGAAGTGATACTGCTTTACACGAAAAGCTCCTAGCTTTTTTACTAAAATTGTCTCTTATACGTAGGATAGGTTCATTTTTGTTCTTCAAATATAATCCAGAATATTTTTAATTTCTTAACTTTGCTAAAGTGGAGCACTTTTAGTCTCACTAACAACATAACTAAGTTAAACACTAACGGGAAGGGCGAATTTCTAACGGTGCTTTCCTTGAATCTTCTTAAATAGGAGTTAATGTAAGAAACATATTTTTTAAATTAACTATCATATGTGGAGATTTCAACTAACAGTGCTATCTTTTTTCTTGGCTGAGGCACATTTGCTTTCCTTCTTCATTTCATAGGGGAAGGTGAAATTAATTTAACCTTTATTAATAGTAGTTGTAGAGATCAAATAATGAGTAATTGTTGATGGAACCAACATTCAATTTGGACTCACCCGTGGAATTGATGGAACCATCGTACTTAATGTTAGTAATGATGGTTTGAAATAGGTATTTGATGTCGGTAATGTAATAAAGAATGAGTACTAAGATTGGGCGAGTAATTGCTAAGAAATTGTAATTACCCGACCGGTCATTTTGAGTATTACAGCCCCGTTCCCCCATTTACACTTATTATGTGTTCAATTATAATTATGCGACTTGTCGGAGAGGTTTCAGAATGAATTGGAACACTTAGTTCCAATATTTAAAGCTTAAGTGAAGTAATTGACTGGATGATGAAATATGTATAAACAACCCCGGAATGGAATTCTGATGGTTCCAATAGCTCTATGTGGTAATTTTGGACTTAGGAGTGTGTCCGGATATTTATTTTGAGGTCCGTAGTTAAATTAGGCTTGAAATGGAAAAAATAGGAAATTTAAGTTTTAAAGTTTGACCGGGGAGTTGACTTTTTGATATCGGGATCGAAATACGATTCTAGAAATTAGAACAGCTCCGTTGTGTCATTTATGATTTGTGTGCAAAATTTGAGATCAATCAAAATTGATTTGATAGGTTTCGGCATCGAATGTAGAGTTTAGAAATTGTTAATTTTGAATAGGCTTGAATTGGGGTGCGATTCGTGTTTTAGTATTGTTCAACGTAATTTGAGGCATCCACTAAGTTCGTATCATATTATAGGACTTGTTAGTATACTTAATTGGGGTTTCATGGGGTTCAGATAAGTTTTGGAAGAGTTTGGTGTTTTAAGCATAAGCATGTAATGATCCAAAGGCCCATTTTTAGTTCTAGAGATCGAAATTCGATTTCGAGACTTCCAGGAGTTTGATGACGAATTATAGGAATGATCTGGAAAGTTTGGTCTAATTTCATCAAGTTGCGATTGGATTTTTAGCGCGAAACATGAGTTAATTATTTAACGAGCGAAATAGGTATCGTATTGAGCAGACGAGCTCCGAATTGAGTTTCGATTGAAGGACTAGGTTCGTATTATTATATGTGACTCATAGAAAAAGAATCGTCGAATTCCAAGTTCGTATGATGGAGTTAGAGCCTTTTTAATGAAAATAAATATTGTTGGTGCAACAGAATCTGGTGCACACCTTTAGCCACCAGATTTGGCACTTTTATCGAGGGCATAGGCTTTTACCGACCAGAAACGTGTTTTTATTGAGAATTTTTGTTTTTTTTAGCTCATTTCAACATTTTTGGACGAAAAAACATGTCTTGCGGCGATTTTTGAGTGACAAAATTACGGGAAATCTTGAGGTAAGTCACTTATGATCATTTCTACTCCATAATGTTGAATTATCATCGAATAATCCGACTAGATTACATATTTTTGAGGTGTAAATCAGGGATTTGGACCTAGAGATTTGAAAATAAGATTAGAGGATTTGGAGGCCGAATTGTTATCGAAATTTGGTAAAATTGGTATGGTTGAACTCGTATCGGAATAGGTGTTCGAATTTCTTGAATTATGTCGGGTTCCGAGAGGCGGGCCCCGCGTTGTCTTTTGGTTGACTTTTTAATGTGAAATTTTAAGTCAACGTTTTATTATCCAGAATTTGTTTTCGATGAATTTTAATGAAGTTATACAATTAATTTGGATAGATTTGTGCTGTCTGGAGGTCAATTCAAGCAAGAAGGCTATTTTGGAATATCGCCCTAACTCCGTAAAAGTAAATATCTTGCCTAACCTTGTGTGAAAAAATTTCCCCTTAGGCATTGAGTCTTATGTGAAAATTGTGTGATTGAAAATCATGTACGCGAGGTGGCGAGTACGTACTTGGTTTATATGTACAAATTATATCGGTTAAAATTCGTAGGTACCCTTATGTATTAAATTGTAAAATTGTTGGAACTTATTAAGCCCCTTATTTGTCATGCCTCTTTCCTTGTTTGCCGAGGTTGTTTTTATATGATAATTTGGTGTGATTCCCACTTGACCTTTTATGTGAATTCTGTGTTTGTTGAGTTTCCATTTCGTGGAAATAATTTCATTACGGATTTTTTTTATCTACAAATAATTTATTAAATAATTTTAAAAAGAGGCATTTATCTATTTTTCAAAAATTTAGATTAAAGGAGGCGTTGTTCCTAGATGAATTATTTTTCAGTTCATGTTGTTGAAATTGGTATTGAGTTATAAAGGCCGTAAATCATATTGAAGCGAAGTGTTAAATTGTAAAATATTATTTTGTTGAGTTTTTCACTCCCGGATATTTTGTTAAGATTTTTGTGCGCATTATGGTCGAACCGTGGGCTTCTTATTGTAAAACAATAATGTATTGTTGATTTCTGTGGCAAGTTGTAATATTTGAGCACCTGATGTGAAATTTGTGATATGTTGTAATATTTGGAGCACCTGATGTGCAATTTGTGATATGATGTAATATTTGAGAACCTGATGTGCAATTTGTGATATGTTGTGATATTTGAGCACTTGATGTGCAATTTGTGATATGTTGTAATATTTGAGCACTTGATGTGCAATTTGTGATATGTTGTGATATGTGAGCACTTGAGGTGCAGTTGTTGAAATCATATTTACTTTTAGGACTACGAGGCGGTGCCTCGGGAGATCCCCCTGTCTCGTATATTTACTTTTTGGATTACGAGGCGGTACCTCGGAAGATCCCCCTATCTCGTATATTTACCTTTGGGACTACGAGGCGGTACCTCGGGAGATCCCCCTGTCGCGCATATTTACTTTTGGGACTACGAAGCGGTACCTCGAGAGATTCCCCTGTCTTGCATACTTACTTTTGGGTCTACGAGGCGGTACCTCGGGAGATCCCCCTGTCTTGCATATTTATTTTTGGGACTATGAGGCGGTACCTCGACATTGCCCTTTGTTGATATTTTTCTATGACTGCACTTGCCTTTGGTTATTTTATTTTTTTTCGTGATATTTAAATTCTTGTCTTCTTCCATGGTGTACTAGTTGACTTTATTATTTTGTGTTTTCTGCTCCTTGTTATATTGTGTTGGCTTTGGCTTTTAGTACGAGACTCTGAAGATCTATATTTCTGGTTTTTACTGATTTTCTATGCCTGGGTTGTTTTAAATAAAAAAGTTACTAATATGTTTTAAATTAATAAGTTTTACATCCAACTCAGTAGTTTATCCGATGCTTTAATTTAAGTGCAATGTCATTTTCTTCACTCAAACTATTTCTAAAGTAAATTGATCGTGCAGATTTTGGTATATTGATATTTTTGACACGTGAGTTGTCCGTGCAGTTGTGATAGAAATATGGGAACGAGGTGCCGTGGAAACATGAAAGTGGGATGAGACCCGTATTTTTATGATTACGAAATGAGGTGTCACAAGGTGACTTTTATTTGAAAGAATAATATTCGAAAGATATTTATTTGAAGGGAGAATATTCGAAATATATATTTATTTGAAAGGATTATATTCTAATTTTTATTGAAAAACTTATATTCGAAAGATTTATACTTGAAGTACTTACATTTGAAAGGCGTATATTCGAGGGACTTGATTGATTGGTTCTTTTGAGCAATATTTATGGTGATCTTGTTGCCTTGTTTATATCATTGCTATTTGTTTCTATTATTATTATTATTATTATTATTATTATTATTATTATTATTATTATTATTATTATT
>ML434125.1:29375-39910 GCA_005239525.1 Nicotiana knightiana | reverse complement strand
ATCAACCGTAACTGTTGCGTGAATGTTGTGTAACGTATGGATCTCTAATTTGAAGATCTCTGAGTTTGCCCTTTATTCTGCCCAAATACACTTTTGACCGTGTCTCTTCATCTTCTCAATCAGGTTGAGACTTCCGTACCTAATTAACCCATGGGTGTGATTTGTCGTGCCTCTTTGCCTCATACCTCTTCATAGAGTCCCGTCCAACTGTCGTGTCTTCATTGCTCCACGCAGACTACTGAGTTATCAAGATTTATTACACGTGTACAACTCTTTTTACCAATACAGATAGTCCCCCCACTTACCATATATTTATCAATTAATATTTGGTAAGTGGATACTCATTTATGGCGGGAATATTTTGCCGTCGCTTCACTCGAATCATTGCATCTTTTCCTGTAAGTAAGTGTCGCTTGTCACTTCCATTTAATGTGTATGCCACGTGTAATTCTTGGGTTGGTTCTGCAATCGTTCAGCGTCTTTTAGGGCTTTCTTGTGGCTGCATCAGTCACGAAGTGACATCTTCAATTATGGTTTTCACATCATTGCTTTTTTTTCATTTTTTGACGGTTGTCTTCGAGTATAAATACCCCCTTTTCCTTTTCTTTCACGAAAAACTTCTAACTTTCAAACTTTATTTGTAAAGAACTTTTTTCTTTGCCTTTGTAGATATGTCTTCTTCAAACCAATCTAAGAGAGTCATAAATGTTGATGAATTGACACCCTCTTCCGATTCGACTCGGAGTCGGAGGGGTGGTATACTGAGGAGTTTAGGCTCTTCTTCTTCCCAGATTATTTCCCCTCCTTCTGCTAGGTCTTTAGTCTCTCCAAGAGCTAGGGTTTCCAGGTCTTTGTCCAGGGGTAGAGAACATCACGAACCCCTATGCGAACCATGAGTTGATGAAATCATTCCTGCTGAGTTTACCTTCACTAGGGATAGTCAGGTTATTGTAGATCAGTCGTTATCCCTTGATAGTGTTGATAGATATCCCACTCTTATTACCGAAGGTTTGATTCCCCCTGTTCGCAGGGATTGTTCGCAGGGATTCTGATTTTCCATTGTTATTCTGAATAGCAATCAAAGAATAATGTCTTACAAGACGAGGCATTCTTTTGTTTACACTTAACCTTTTACTCTAGGGTTTAGACCTCATATTGATCCAGTCATCATCGAATTTTGTCGTTTCTTCAACATTTTCTTAGGACAAGTTGGTCCTCTTGTGTAGCGGGTTGTCGCATGCCTTAGATGTTTAGCTTATTTAGCCTTGGTTCATTTTACCTTCACTCACCTCATTCATCTTTATTCTCCTACCTTATTTCGTCAAGGGGTTTTCACTCTGGCTGCTAGGAGCAAAAGAGTGCTGGTAACCCCTGATGAAGATAAGGATAGAGGTTGGTACCTTCGGTACGTTGTTGTGCCCACTACTGGTTTAGTGGGCGAGGAAAATCCTCCCTTCCTTGAGAAGTGGAATCGCTCACGTGAGTACATTTTAGCTCACATTTGTTATTTTTATTCTCTTTGCTTTAAGTGTTTTATTAACACCATAGCTATTTTCTTCCTCTTTCAGCAATCATGGGTACTGTTGAGAATGTCTCCGGTATCCGTGATTGGGTAGAAAAATTATTATCGGTTGCTCCATTGGAGGAAAGATCTTGGAAGTAATTCTCCAGGAAGTACGGTTGGAAAGTGAAGACTCACGGTAAGTGAAACTTTTGTTTCGCTTATTTTCCTTACTCGAGCTTCTTTTTCTTCGTTTGTTTAACTTTTTTTCTTTTGACAGGGTTTTCTGCTCGGGGGATGTCTGCTGTATCCATTCTGAAGATGTATTTGGATCAGGCCCAGGAGATTATTACTGGTTCCTCTTCTTCCAAGCGGAAAGTTGGTGGGTCTAGGAACTTAGAAGAATAAGAAGAAGAGGAGGGCATTTTGGTGCACAGGTCACGTAGAAGAAGAGTGGCAGTGTATTCCGCACCTGATGTCAGACCTTCTACCCCCGGGGATTCTTCTTCTTCTCTTGCACATGATTCTGCGGATCATCTATTCCACGAAGGTTTTGGCCCTACTGTTAATGAGGCGCCTCTCGTTGTTTTTGCTCCCTCCTTTAGAGAAATCTCTTCATCTGTTCCGGCTATTTCCTCTGATCTTTTGGCCATTTCTTCTCCCGCTGCTGCCTTGCCCGTGGATTTCTCAGCTCCTCAAGTTTTCGTGCCTGAGACTTCTTCAGCTCTACAAATTTCATTGCTTGTGGCTCCTTCATCTCAGCCTGCTTTCGTGCCTCCTGTTAGAGAAGTAGGGTCTTCCAGCAGGGAGATGAGGCAAGTGCTAATTGAAGTTCCGGCTGATGGGAGCCTTTTTAAGAAATCCGGCCAACCCAAAGTGTGGATGAAGCCTTTGATTGGCCCAACATAGAGGACCAAGCTAGATAGTGACAGTTCTCTTACCTGGGCTAATAAGGTTGTGCATTCCTCCTTGAAGGTAACATTCATTCTTTTGTATCTCATTCTTATACGNAAGAGCTAAAGGAGTGGCATGCTGAAGCAGGGAATTGGAAGGGGCAATATGAAAGCCTGAGGCTCGACATGGAAGCCTTAGAAGAAGAAAAGAGTACCTTGGAGCGGCAGATGAGAGTTGTGGCTGCGGAGTTCGCAGTGGAGAAGGCTTCTTCTAACCAAGCGGACAAAGACAAGATCATTCTTGACTCTTCGTTTGCTGAGAAATTATCCTGTGCCCCGAAAGAAGTTAGGATCTTGAAAGCCTTACTAGATCAGAAGGAGGAATACTCAGGTGAGCTTGTGCAGTCACTCACCCGGAATCAGGAGGATCTTCGCGTTGCTTTAGACAAAATCCAATCTCTGGAGGAGTCAATTGTACCTTTGAGGGCTGCCCATGAAGCTGCTGAAGTTGAGAAGGATGGGTTAAGAGCTGAGCTTCAGATATGGGAGAGAGACTATTAAATTCTCGAAGAGGCGGCAGCTGTCGATGTTAGTTGGGCGTACATGAATTCTCGCCTCGATACATTGATGGAAATGAGTCGGGAAGATTTCGACATTAACGCTGAAATTGTTAAAATCAAGGAAGCCATGGAAAAGTCTCAACAAGGTTTGAATCTTTCCCCACCTGAAGGTGAGACTCCTGTTGTCTGAGCCTCTTCGTCCCAAGCTTCTCTTACTCCTTCTGCTGATGAAGAAGTCAATCCCCCTCCTCAAGAAGATTAAGATGTTGATTCACCCCATTTTTTATCTTTGTCTCAATTGGTGGTTACCCCCACTCCCATCGGTGGTAAATTTGGATCTCTTTAAAGTCCCCAAATGACAACTTATGGGCACCTCAATGTATATATAAAAAATATCTATACGGCTAAGTATAAGTTAATACTTAGTTTTTACTTAGCCGTTTTAATATATTAATGCAAGTATGACTTTTGTTTTCCGTTGAGTTTCTGTTCTACTCTTTAAATCTTTGCATGCTTTATTTTTTGAGGTTTTAGTTTTACCTCTGAGTTTTGCATATAAAATGCTTTAGATTACTTGCACCTTTTCGTAATAGTCACGGTGTCATATAAAATGTGTGCCTTTTTGTAGTAAGCATAATTTGTGAAAGAGGGCCCTTTCTGATCGACACTTAATGAAGAAGACGTCTCAACTTCATAAAGGTGTAATAATGCAATAGAGTGATAGGAATTTTTCACATGTTTAAGAATGTTTCTGAGGAAAGTTTTTTTGTTTGGACTTTCACAACATTTTACATGTGTTTGATTATCGTCTAAAACTCATGTTGCAACTGATTTCTTTTAACAGATTTGACATACACGCGTTCCGTATGTAACAGTTTTTTTGAGTTAATACAAGAGAGCAACTGTTTTTCGTTCGTAACAGTTTTTATTCAAGTTGGGGTTTTCACTCGTAACTATTTTTGTTGACAACAGTTTTCAATAAGCATGAGGGAAATGCTCTTACATCCGTAACTGTTTTATTTGATAACAGTTTTTTGAACAAGTACAAGGATTTTGATCTTTCATCCGTGACTGTTTTATTTGATAACAGTTTTCTATATGAGTACAAAGATTTCGTAACTGTTTTTAGTTACAACAGTTTTGAATGAGTACAATGATGATGATCTTTTGTAACGACCCGACCGGTTGTTTTGAGCTCTAGCGTGTCGTTCAGCGGTTTGAAGTCGTGGGAAGCTACGTTTCAGGTGTTATGACCCGTGGGCATGGTCGGAATTGAATTCCAGGAAGTTTAGAATTGATTTGGAAAGAAAATTCTCATTTCAGAAGCCTTAAGTTGGAGAAATCAACTAGGATTGGAATTTGGAGTAAACGACCTCCGAATCAGGATTTGAAGGTTCCAGCAAGTTTGTATGATGATTTCGGACTTGGGAGTATGTCCGGATCGGGTTTTGGATAACCCGGGAGCGTTTTGATGCATATTGTGGGAGTTAGCATTTTAGAAGAATTTCATAGATTTGGGCTTGAAGTGCATTGTAGTGTTTTTGATGTCCGTTTAGGATTCCGAGTCTGGGAATAGCTTTGTATGGTGATTATGGAGTTGGGAGCGCGATCGGAAGCGAATTTGGATGTCCGTAGGTCATTTTGAAGTCATTTGTCTAAAGGTAGAAATTTGATGGATTTTGAGAAATTCGACCGGAAGTGGAAGTTTTGATATCCGAGGTCGGAATGCAATTCCGGAAGTTGGAGCAGGTCCGTAATGTTGAGTATGACTTGTGCGCAAAATTTGGGGTCAATCGGACGTGATTTGATAGGTTTCGGCATCGGATGTAGAAGTTGGAAATTTCTAAGTTCATAAAGTTGAGATATGGGTGCAATTCATGGTTTCGATGTTGTTTGATGTGATTTGAGGCCTCGAGCAAGTCCGCATTATGTTTTGGAACAGGTTGTTATAATTGGACGGGGTCCCGGGGAGCCTCGGGTGGATTCCGGGTGGTTAACGGATCAATGTTTGAAGTTGAAGAAGGCTGAAGGTTGTTGTCATCTGGTGTAACCGCACCTGCGAGTCTTTGACCGCAGGTGCGGAGCCGCGAGTACGGCTAAGGGTGCTGCAGGTGCGAGTTCTGGGCTGGAGCTGAAGAGGCCGCAGGTGCGGAAGATGGGTCGCACCTGCGGAAGTGTAGGTGCGAAGAAGGGACCGCAAAAGCGAGGGATGATGGGTTGAGTCAGAGCCGCACCTGCGATGGACTTTCCGCAAGTGCGGAGCCGTAGGAGAGGCTATTGGACCGCAAGTGCGAAGGGAGGCCTGGGCAGAATGTTTTAAAGACGGGTTTTTTTCATTTCTCACCCATTTTTTATTTGACATGGGCGATTTTGGAGAGCATTTCAAAGGGGATTTTCGTCAGGCATCAAGGTAAGTAAATTCCTCCCGTTTGTAAGTTAAATACAAGATTATATGCATGGATTAGGCATGGAAATTGGTAGGAATTTGGGAAAAATATTGAAGAAACCTAGAAAATATAAATTTGAAATTTAGCCACGAATTTGAGCATGGAATGTAGAGTAAATGGTATGATTGAACTAGTAGGGCTATGGGTATCTTGGAGAATTTCGAATTTCCGGGCACGTGGGCCCGAGGGAATTTTGGTCATTTCTCTAAGCGGGGTTGAAAAATTATATAATTTGGAATTGTTGCAAATATTGAGTATATTTTCATTGGGTTGTCATTGTTTGGATATTTTTGGGGCGTTGTGCGTTCGTTTGGAGTCATCGGAAGGGCTTGGAAGCCGGTATTGGAATTCCGGAGCGAGGTAAGTCTCCTTTCTAACTTTGTGAGGGGGAATCGTCCCCCTAGGTGAATTAATTCAGTACATGCTATTATCTTCGGGGGCTACGTACGCACGAGGTGACGGGAGTCCGTGCGTAGCTACTATTATGCCATGTCCGGGTAGTCTAGGACCCACTAGCATGCCTTATGTATTATACATGTGATCCTTCCTGTAATATTAAACTGCTAATATAATCGAAACCGTAATTGAATATTTAAAGAAGAATAGAGTTCATTTTCTTAATCATTTAGAAAGAGAATTGGTTCCTCTGTGGATAATTGTATACCTGGTAGGGTTGTATTATGGAATATCATTAAACTTGGCAAATGAGTTTCAAAACAAAGATATAAAAGCTATATTTCATGTTCTCATAAGAGGAATTTCACCACTTTCATGAGAAAAACTGCTTTCTTGATAAAAATATGGATTTATTATGTGGATATGTGTACATATGAGCACCTGAGTCGCAGGTATGATTCGCGAGCAGGATAGCCTTATTATTTGTATGTATAACCATGTCACATGATGGATTCGCGAGCGGGGCAGATAGATGCATCTATGGCTCGAGCCGTTCGACCCTCGGCAATGCACAATTTATTATTGTTGGTCTGCGCCGTTCGACCCTCGGCATTGCTTGTGCATGATATTTGCTGCGTAATTGCTATGATTTTTGCCTGATTACTGGCCTTAAATATTAAATTATCAAGTGAAATGACAGAGATTTAAAGTTATTAAAAATATTTTGGAAGAAGTTGTTCCTTCCCGTCGATTTATAATTATTTGATTAAATCACCATGTTGATTAATTGTTAATATGGCGAAGATATAAAGTGTTAAACGTGAACGAAGTTGAAAAATATTTAAATCCTGATTTTGATAAATTGCCTATGATAATCATGCTTAGTGTCATACTTAAATATTCTAAATTGACCTTTAGTAAGTGTCTAATTTGACCTCTCGTCACTACATCTCTGAGGTTAGGCGGGCGACTTACTGAGTACACGTTGTTTTTGTACTCATGCTGCACTTGTTGTGCATTTTATTGCACAGGTACTTTCCTAGCAATGTGGAGGATTCGGAGACTTAGGCGAGCTGCATCATCATCCGGAGGCGATCCGCAGCTGACAAAGTCTCCTTCGTACTGTATTTATTTCATTTAAATTTCCTTGTCCAGTTGTATTTCGGACAGGCTTGTAATGATTGTTAAATTCTTACAAATTGCTCATGTACTCGTGACACCGGGTTCTGGGATATGTGTTGGGGTATATTTGTTAAAGGGTAATACTTAAGCTGTTGTTTTAATTAACAGATTTCTATTTGGTTAAAATGTAATAAGTGCAAGGAAATTTTTTCCATAAATGTTTTAAACCGGAAAGTTATTTCAAATAATTAATGATTTGGCTTGCCTGACATTGATGTCCGATGTCATCACGGCCTTAGGGATTTTGGGTCGTGACAACATGGTATCAGAGCGCTAGGTTCCCGTAGGTCTCACGAGTCATGAGCAAGTCTAGTAGAGTCTTGCGGATCGGTACGGAGACGTCTGTACTTGTCTTCGAGAGGCTACAAAGATGTTAGGAGTACTTCCCTTCTTGATTCCTCATCGTGCGAGTTGATTCCTTTGAGGCTTATGTCTATGTTCATTCCTACTCAATCTTACGCGTCGCGAAGTGTTTGCTATGGATCAGGAATTTGAGGAATGGAAATGGTGCTACGAATGTAACTCGATATGTTTCCATGTGTAATTGGTCGTGGCTGTTGTTATGGCCCTGCAAAAGAGTAATATGTTGTTTCAGCTCAGTAGCTGTGTTTTTGGGAGCCTTGAGGATTTGCTCAAGTAGTGATGATGCTTGCGATTGGTTGTCGCGCGATGTCGTTATGATGATAGAATGCTTGCCCGTATGTTAGGGGTGATGAATGGTTTAAAGGGAGGTCTTCTCAGAGTGTGATTTCGAGGTTTCGGTATTCTAGTGTCGGCAGATGAAGGGCATTTGGGTTATGAATGGTCCGGTTGGGGTTGATAAGGCAGTAAGACTTGGTGTCTTCAAGTGAAATGGGATATGCACTTGTGACGTGTAGTCGTTGTCATTGATCGAATGGAATGTGATAAGTTTGTCGGTGCTATGGTTTCTTCGGTTGCGTGGGGTCAGAGTATTGAGAAGAAGTATTGAAGAAAGCGGTTGGCAGAGATCGTGAGGTGCGGTGGTTCAGTACCGGATAAGTGTTGATAATGAGGCAGCTAGAGAAAGATGATCTTCGGAGAGTATGAAGTCGTGGTGATCTGCTGGGTTGAGAGCTACTGAGAATGGTCCTGAAGTGAGGCTGGGAGGTGGTTCCATTTCTAGGAGGCCAGGTATAAGAAGCGAAAATCGAGCAGTCGCAAAGTGGGGGAGCGGCAGCATAGCTTGGAATTTGAAGATAATGTCGCGCATTCAATAGATGTCCATGAGGAGCGGACGGACTAGTAAAGTTGGTGAATAAAGCAGGGCGTAGGATGGGGTACTGAAGTCGCAGAGAGCGTTCATTTTAGCATCGTTCGAGGGTGTCCGCGAGTGATTTCCACGGGTGGGTTATCTTCTGTGAATAGGTTAGCGATGGCGGGGTTGGCAGGTTTCTGTGAGGGGTTCTAGTGGCTAGTCGGTAGGAGGCAGAATTTGAGAATGATGCTAGAGGATTTGAGTATTTAGGGAGTGCTAGCAAGAGGAATTGGAGGAATTGGATGGATTAAGATCGTGTTATCAAGGGAGAAAGGATCTTAGCAGGGTCTAGAGTGGTGCAAGAAGTAACTTCGGGTTAAGTGGGGGAGTCCCACCATCTGCAGTTGGGTTGTAGGGTTGTCTCCGCATAGGCTCACGGATTGTCGGCGTGTTGGCAAGTTATTCCAACTAAGGGAAAGGAGTAAAAATGGTGATTGTGTGTGGGATGTGATGAATGTGTGCAAAAGTTGGCCTTGTCGGGCCAGGGTTAGGCTTTGGAAGATTCAGAATTTTGCTTAAGGTATGGGCGAGTTGTAAGGATAGTGACTCAGTCACGTGTTTCCTTGAAAGAGGTGTTCATGTTCTAGGACAGCCTTAGAGTTGATTGTATTCGGGGCCAGTCAGAGTGGGTGACTCTCAATAGCGGTCCTAGTGAATTCAAAAGTTAAGAATGCGGCATTTAAGGGTTCCAGGCAGCAATATGATCAAGAATCGAGCTTTTGCAGAGTAATTTTTGAGAAAGATGAGAATGGTTGGAATGTTCTATGATATGTTTCAGAATGCAGGATAGTATTGGAGGAGTGAGAGAAATAGACTCCGAATTGAAGGAAAGATTATCAGGAAGGTATGAGACGGGTTGCGGTATTTAGGCAGCATAGTCTCGTGAATCAAGGTCACTTGGGATGAGTGAGGGTTGAGTTTGATATGGGTTGAAGGAAGTTGCTACTATCCCTGAGACAATTGAAGATTATTAAAAGAAGATAGATTGATTAGCCACGGTTGAAATGGAACATTTGCGGCAGTGACCGGTTCCTTTGATGTGATTTGGTTATGCATGTGGTTTGTGCCGGTGTGTGCGGGGCTTGTCGGCCGTCTTAACGGATCCCATGTGGGAGCATTCGAGTGCTATGGCCTATCAGGTATAGGCGGATCCCAGAAGGGTTATGGTGGTATGGGCTACTACAAGGATTTGCATATTGGGTGATTGTGGGAATTCACTCGTGTGTTGAGATAGCACTCTTGAATTGAGTTAAGTAAAAGGTTTCTATGTGATGAAGTGTTCACCCTATCGGTGGTTCAGAAGTTATGATGGAATTCTTGAGCTACCTCATGTTGCATGTTAGGTGCGGAAAGCAGTATGTAACTGGGAATAAGAATCGAGATTGCAGTTCGGTGATGATAAGGATGTCATGATCTCGGAAGAGCAAGGAAATGTGATTTAAAGTTCAGTATAAGTTGTTGTTATCTTCAGTGTCACCTGAGATTGAGATTCGGTGGAAGAGGCTTTGTACCCTGGTTACGAGTTCTTGAATTGTCTTATAGCGTAGTATGACCAGTGGTGGATGGGCAGACTTGTTGCCTTGTGTGGAAGGTCGTGGAAGCATGACCGCGAAAAGATTGTGTAAGTATGACATGTAGTCACTTGATGGATTTCAGATTTGGACTGAGTATAAAGAAGTGCAATATTGCTTAACTGAGAATTTACGCCTGGAGGGCGTTCGGTTCAGTTGATTATGGATTATGGAGTGTTTGTCCCGGTGATGATGGTTGTTCTCGTGTATTATGAGAGAAAGTGGGTTAATATGGACCCAGGCAAAAGCTAATAGCTTAGTTTGGTGCGAGCAAGGTGACTCGATGCTTGTGGATGGATTTAAATATGATTATGGGCTCCGTATGAGCCAGGCATGTTCCTTTCAGTAGAACGCTTTTCATGGAAAGGTATTAGAACAACGGATGTTGTTCCGTCTTCGTCAGATTCATGTGTTATTATGATTGTGTCGTGTGAGTGGTGAAACGGCTTTGATAATTTCCTATGTGTTGAGGTCCCGCGTAGTGGGGATGTCATGTGAGCAGGATAGCTCTTGAGATCCAGAGTGTGTATATATATATCGCACCTCAGTTGTGCTTGAGTTTTTTTAGCCTACGGCTTTATCAGTCTCCCCAAGATGGTATTATGCACTTAGCGTGCTTGTGATCGATATTCAGTAATTCGTAATAGTGAGCAAATCAGCTCCGTATATATATCTTCTTATGTAAATTTTATGTGTGGATCGGGTGGCA
>ML434125.1:9409-28962 GCA_005239525.1 Nicotiana knightiana | reverse complement strand
TATATATATATATATATATATATATATATATATATTCTTATGTAAATTTTATGTGTGGATCGGGTGGCACGTCGCCACGGGTATGTTATTCGGATCGGGTTGCACGCCGCAACAGTTTGATGATGAGTAAGGTTCCTATATTTGTTTTCTTATGTTTTACTTCCTATTTTCTGATAAGAATTCATATTAGTTGCTTGAGTCAAATAGTTCCTTCCTGAGTCGTTTCTTATTATCATGTTCGAGTTATGGCCTATTGGCGCAATGTGGTATTATGTGAGGTTGTGGTCATGATTGGGGTGATTCGTTGTCTGGGCAGTTCATACTGGGTGAGACGAGATTTTCGGACCAGGGATTAATGCGATAAGGTTATGTGAAGTGTATATTAAAGAGCAAATACCATTATTTAGGTTCATAATGAAATGATGATTCTAGTCAAGATGAGGTATTCAAGGGTTTGTTAACTCTGCAGTTTAGTATGGATTTCTGCACATTTCCTCCGTTGTGGTGGTATCGTTAGCATTATAGCAGGATGTATGTATATTTGTTACGAGGTGCATCGGGAGCACCAGATTAATGGAATTTTGGCTATTAAGGTTCAGGGAGCATCATTGTGGTAAGATGATGAATCTTGTAGTGCATGGTGATGATTCAGCAAAGGTATGCAGTCATGTTCTGGTATATCATGTGGTAATTGATACGGTGTTATATATTGGAACTAGGCTTGGCAGAGAAATTTCAGGTGTTTGAATGAATTATGAGCTTATTATATGGATAAAAGAATAAATCTTCAGATGTGATCAAGCTAATGTACTCAACTGGGTTGTGGTAGCACGGGCAGGTGCTCGAAATGTTAAACAGTGATTTCAGGTAACTCCAGAACAGTTCTTAGCACGTTCGAGGACGAACGTCGGTTTAAGTAGGGGAGAATGTAACGACCCGACCGGCCGTTTTGAGCTCTAGCGCGTCGTTCAGTAGTTTGAAGTCGTGGGTAGCTTCGTTTCAGGTGTTATGACCCGTGGGCGTGGTCGGAATTGAATTCCAGGAAGTTTAGAATTGATTTGGAAAGAAAATTCTCATTTCAGAAGCCTTAAGTTGGAGAAATCAACTAGGATTGGAATTTTGAGTAAACGACCTCCGAATCAGTTATTTGAAGGTTCCAGCAGGTTTGTATGATGATTTCGGAAGTGGACGTATGTCCAGATCAGATTTTGGATAACCCGAGAGCGTTTCGATGCATATTGTGGGAGTTAGCATTTTAGAAGAATTTCATAGATTTGGGCTTCAAGTGCATTTCAGTGTTGTTGATGTCCGTTTGGGATTCCGAGTATGGGAATAGCTTCGTATGGTGATTCTGGAGTTGGGAGCACGATCGGAAGTGAATTTGGATGTCCGTAGGTCATTTTGAAGTCATTTGGCTAAAGATAGAAATTTGAAGGTTTTTGAGAAATCCGACCGGAAGTGGAAATTTTGATATCGAGGTCGGAATGCGATTCTGGAAGTTGGAGAAGGTCCGTAATGTTGAATATGACTTGTGCGCAAAATTTGGGGTCAACCAGACGTGATTTGATAGGTTTCGGCATCGGATGTAGAAGTTGGAAATTTCTAAGTTCATAAAGTTGGGATTTGGGTGCGATTCGTGGTTTCGATGTTGTTTGATGTGATTTGAGGCCTCGAGTAAGTATGCATTATGTTTTGGAACAAGTTGATATAATTGGACGGGGTCCCGGAGGGCCTCGGGTGGATTTCGGGTGGTTAACGGATCAATGTTTGAAGTTGAAGAAGGCTGAAGGTTGTTGTCATCTGGTGTAACCGCACCTGCGAGGCTTTGACCGCAGGTGTGGAGCCGCGGGTGCGGCTAAGGGCACCGCAGGTGCGAGTTTTGGGCTAGAGCTGAAGAGGCCGCAGGTGCGGAAGATGGGTCGCACCTGCGAAAGCGTAGGTGCGAAGAAGGGACAGCAGAAGCGAGGGATGCTGGATTGAGTCAGAGCCGCACTTGTGATGGAATTTCCGCAGGTGCGGAGCTGCAGGAGCGGCTATTGGACCGCAGGTGCGAAGGGAGGCCTGGGTAGAATGTTTTAAAGACGGGTTTTTTGTCATTTATCACCCATTTTTCATTTGACATGGGCGATTTTGGAGAGCATTTCAAGGGGGGTTTTCGTCAGGCATCAAGGTAAGTAAATTCCTCCCGTTTGTAAGTTAAATACAAGATTATATGCATGGATTAGGCATGGAAATTGGTAGGAATTTGGGAAAAATATTGAAGAAAACTAGAAAATGTAAATTTGGAATTTAGCCACGAACTTGAGCATAGAATGTAGAGTAAATGGTATGATTGAACTAGTAGGGTTATGGGTAGAATGTATCTTCAAGAATTTCGGATTTTTGGGCATGTGGGCCCGAGGGCATTTGGTCATTTCTCTAAGCGGGGTTGGGAAATTATATAATTTGGAATTGTTGAAAATATTAGAGTATATTTTCATTGTATTTTCGTTGTTTGGATAGTTTTGGGGCGTTGTGCGTCCGGTTTGGAGTCATCGGAAGGCTTGGAAGCCGGTATTGGAATTCCGGAGCGAGGTAAGTCTCCTTTCTAACTTTGTGAGAGGGAATCGTCAGTACCACTGGAAACTCATCAGGCCAGTTTTCTTTGGCTCTATCTAGCCGCTTCTTTAGATTGTTGATGATGACTTTATTCGTTGACTCAGCCTGACCGTTAGCCACGGGATGGTATGGCGTTGCAGTGATTCGTTTAATTTGCCAGCTTTCGAAGAATTCTGTGATTTTCGAGCCTATGAATTGTGGGCCATTATCACACACGATGTCCTTTGGTATCCCAAAGAGGCATATTATGTTTCGCCATAAGAAACTCTTAACTTCCTTTTCTCGCACCTGTTTGAACGCTTTNTTTCATCACAAACTCCGTTTGGTTAGGTCCGAGGCATTTTGCTAGGGGCCCTCCGAACATTTTGTGATATAACAAGTTGCGAATGAGGCAGTACCGTGCAACTTTGCGGCGAAGTGCTTGAGTTGTTTTCTTGTCTTCAGGTACGGTGCCATTCTGTAAAAAATTTAAGATTTCGTTTCTCCAATCCCAGGTTAAATTGTTGAAAGTTACCTCATTTCTATCCTGGTTGATCGCTGAATGGAATAGATGAACGACAATTGCATTGTCCTTGTTTGTTACTTCCGTGATTGCTGCGAGGTTAGCTAATGCATCTGATTCTGCATTTTCCTCTCTAGGTATTTTTACTACCTTAGATGTTTTGAATTGTCTCANACAGCTTCGTACTCTGCTTCATTGTTAGTTATAGGATAACATTTGATAGCCTGCCGTGTCTTTTCACCCGTGGGTGATATTAAGACTGTGTCTAAGTCGGCACCTTTTATATTGGAAGAACCATTGGTAAATAGGGTCCATAGACCCGGATTAACACCGTTGAAGAGTTGTAACTCTTTTTCCACTTCAGGGACAATGCTATTACTAAAATCAGCGACAAAATCAGCTAAGATTTGAGACTTGATTGCAGTCCTAGGCCGATATATTATTTCATGCTCACTTAATTCTATGGCCCACTTGGCTAATCTTCCGTATAGTGTTTATGCAGTATGTTTCTTAATGGATACGAGGTCACAACTGTGATTGGATGACATTGAAAGCATGGCCTTAATTTTCTAGATGCCATGATTAGAGCTAAGGCTAACTTTTCTATATGAGGATACCTAGTTTCACCATCTAGTAATGTCTTGCTTACATAATAAATAGGAGATTGTTTACCTTTATTCTCCCTTACCAATACTGCACTTACAGCAATTTTCGAGACAACAAGGTAGACGTATAGCCTCTCCCCCTCCTTCGGATTTGACAGCAATGGAGGTTTTGATAGATAAGCCTTTAGGTATTTGAGAGCTTGTTGACATTCTTCAGTCAATTCGAACCGATTTTTCTTTTTGAGAACTGCAAAGAATTTGAAACTTTTCTCGGAAGATTTGGAAATAAATCTTCCTAAGGCTGCAATTCTTCCCGTTAGTCTTTGAACTTCTTTTTTATTTATAAGTACATCAGGTATTTCTTCTATAGCTTTAATTTGATCAGGATTTACCTCTATTCCCCTGTTTGATACAAGGAAACCCAAGAATTTACCCGATTCTACGCCAAAAGCGCATTTTTCTGGATTCAGCTTCATATTATACCTGCATAAAATGTCAAAGGTAATAGAGAAGTGCTGGAAATGATTTTCCTCCCATGTTGATTTTACCAGCATGTCATCAATGTAAACTTCCGTTGTTTTTCCCAGATGTTCCTAGAACATCTTGGTCACTAGCCTTTGATATGTGGCTCCAGTATTTTTTAAGCCAAAAGGCATGACTTTATAACAATAAGTCCCCCTGCTTGTAATAAAGGAGGTTTTTTCCTCGTCTAAGGGATCCATTTTAATCTGATTATAACCAGAATACGCATCTAGAAAGCTTAACAATTTATGACCTACGGTGGCATCAATCATTTGATCTATATGTGGTAACGGGAATGAATCTTTGGGGCATGCTTTATTTAAGTCAGTATAATCTACGCATACTCTCCATTTTCCATTCTTTTTAGGTACTACCACAGTGTTAGCTAGCCAGTTAGGGTACGTTACCTCTCATATTGAACCAATCTTTAAGTGTTTTTGTACTTCTTCATCAATCACTTGGTTCTTGAATGGTCCTTGCTTTCTTTTCTTTTGCTTAACAGGTACGAATGATGGATCTTTATTTAGTTTATGAGTCATCACCTCTAGCGGGATACCTGTCATATCTGAGTGGGACCACGCAAAGCAATCTGCGTTAGCCTTTAAATAATCAATTAACTTACCTCTTCGACCGGGACTCAGCCTCGTGCCTATGTACACTTTCTGTTCAGGCTTTTGTTCAGACAATGGAACAGCTTTGAGCTATTCCGTAATTGTTTTGATGTGCTCGTCTTCCTCCGATTCATGAATGACGTCCGGTCTGGAATCTATATCCGTGTGGTCCAATGCATCTTCCGTGGTGACTTGATTCACTTTCTCGTAAGTATTTTCTTTCATACATGTTTCAGCAGTAATACCTTCCGTACCTATTTGGGTAGTAATTCCTTCCATGCCTGTTTGGGTGGTGTCACCTGCTTAGGAGATTTCCTTATCCTTTGATTCTTTCACCTCCTTTTTTGTTGTACTGTACCACGGAATTTATATTTCTCGCGGTTTGATGATCGCCTCTAATTTGCTGAATTCCCCATTCATAGGGGAATTTAATTACCCGATGCAAGGTGGAGGGTATTTCTTTCATGTCGTGGATCCATGGCCTTCCCACTATTACATTATAATCCATGTCAGTATCGATGACTTGGAACCTGGTACTTTTGATCACTCCCTCAGCATAAGTGCTAAGTTCAATTTCTCCTTTTGTTATAACCTTAGAGTTATCAAACCCTGATATGGCTCGTGCCCTTGGGATTACTTGATTCCCCAATAGCATTTCTTCCACGACTCTTAGCAAAATGATATTGACTGAACTACCTCTATCAATCAACCTTCTTTTTACGTTATTTTCATGAATAAGTAAAGATATTACCAGAGCATCGTTGTGAGGAAGCATTAATCCGCCGATATCTGCATCATTGAAGGTTATATCGTCTGCTTACAGATTTTCACGAACCCGCTTTCCGTGTGTAACTGTGAACTTCGTGGTCGTTTTGCAGACCACTCCGTTTACTTCTTCACCTCCGTGTATCACGTTGACAGTTCGTTTTGGAGATGGAGGTTTTGGGGGCTCCTGCCTGTTTTTCATGTATTTACCTTTTTCACTAAACAATTATGTCAAATATCCCTGTTTCAATAATTGTTCTACCTCACCTTGCAAAAATCTACAATCTGCAGTTATGTATCCATGATCATTACGGAACTCACACCAGAGATCTGGGTTCCTCTTATTCGGGTTCGACCTCATCTCTTTGGGCCATCGAACCTTATCACCCAAATTTCTTAACACTGAAATTAGTTCGGAGGTACTTACATTAAAGGTGTGATCCCTAATTCGCGCATTACCTCTAGGTCGTTGATCTTGATCCCTTCTGGATCTAGATGAGGACGAGCCCGCATCTCTGCTTGGTGGTCCATAATCTGACCTGGTGTTTTCGAACCTGGGACGAGTTTCACGTCCCGATGGTCCCAAGTAAGGATCGTACCTGTTTTTACCTGATCTCCTATCTGATTCTGAACGTCTGGATCTGGTATAATCTTCCTCTTTCGGACGAGCAATGGTGTCTTCTTCTATTCGAAGTTTAGTACTATACCTGTTACAAACATCATTCCACGTTGTAGCTAGGAATTACCTCAAGCTTTCCTTGAGTCTTCTCGTGGCTTCTGAGCTTTTGTCATTTAGATTACTTGTGAATGCCATGGCTGCCCAATTATCAGGCACCCTTGGTAGTTGCATTCTTTCTCGTTGAAACCTGTCTACAAATTCACGAAGTAGTTCCGTGTCTCCTTGTTTTATTTTAAAGATGTCCTCCATCCTTTTCTCGACTTTTTGCGCACCTGAGTGTGACTTTATGAAAGAATCTGCAAGCTCGGCAAAAGAATCAATAGAGTTTTCAGGGAGAAGAGAATACCAGGCTAGCGCCCCTTTGGTAAGCGTTTCTCCAATTCTTTTAACTAGGACCGACTCAATTTCTTGTTTTGTTAAGTCGTTGCCCTTCACTCCGGTAGTAAAAGCAGTCACATGGTCGCGTGGGTCGGTTGTCCCGTCATACTTAGGTACGTCAGGCATTTTAAACTTCTTTGGAGGGTACGGGTGCTGCGCTTGGTTTCCAAGGTTGTTAAGAATATCTATCAACGTCAATGCCTTTGATAGGTGGTACTCCAGGAATTTGTTCGATTCGATCTTTTTGTTCCTTCACCTGTTTCTGCAAAGTTAGTAATAAAGTCTGTAATTTAGAGTTATTAGACATACCTGGTCTCTCTTCAAGAGATTCATTAGGAGTATCTCCCCTTCCTGAGTTTACCAACCCAGATTGAGGATTTTCCATGGTGATGGTATTATTGGGGGGGGGGGGGGTCAGTGGTGCAGGTAACGTTGCCGGTAATCCCCTCACAAATTCTTGCAAAGCTTGGCTCACATACTCTGCAATCATTTGCTTTACCCGATCTTGTTCCACCGTTTGATCATTATTATCGTTGTTGTTATTTGATCTTTCTGAGGATTGTTCCCTTGAACCACGTGAGGTTCCTGAAGGTGATGGAGCTGGGGGTCCATTCCTTTGATGGTTGTTGTCGTTGACATAGTTCAAAGGATATCGCTTGAAAAGCAAACAAAGATTATCAGATTCCCGGTAATGGAACCAATTTGTTTAAACAAAGAATTAGATTCTTTTCCCAAAGCTATTTTAAGAAGAACACGGGTTTCTGATAACCAAAGAATAAGATTATAATTGTAGGTAAACTAGTAAATGGAAAGCAATAAGATGCACAAAAATTAAGTATATTGCAATAGTAGTTCGAATGTTTTTCTTCCCCCTTACAGGTTATATTTTTCTCCTTTATATAGGGAATTTCCTAATATAACGTCTACCTTTTTCGGTGATTGAGCATCAATGACTAATTATGGCTCTAATGTAACGTTACAATGAATCAACCGTAATTGTTGCGTGAATGTTATGTAAGTATGGATCTCTAATTTGTAGATCTCTGAATCTGCCCTTTATTCTCCCAAATACACTTTTGACCGTGTCTCTTCATCTTCTCAATCAGGTTGAGACTTCCGTAGCTAATTAACCCATGGGTGTGATTTGTCGTGCCTCTTTGCCTCATACCTCTTCATAGAGTCCCGTCCAGCTGTCGTGTATTCATTGCTCGATGTAGACTACTGAGTCATCAAGATTTATTATACGGGTGAAGCTCTTTTTTACCAATACAATACCGGGAATTCAGTTACTTCCTCGTGTCTATGCAGGTCTAATATCATCATCTGGAGATGGGTTAGCTTTATGCCTATCATCTAAAAAGGTTAGTAAAATTTTAAATGTTCAAAATAAAATCGAACTTGTGATACCTGACCGGAGGTACTTCTTTTCTTTAGAAGTAGTATTTCTTCATGTGGATGGAATTCCCACTTGTTGGTAGGATTCTGCCGTTCATAGCTTCCAGCTCGTAGGCGCCCTTCCCAGTTATGCCTCGGACTTTGTAGGGTCCTTCCTAGTTTGGACTTAGCTTTCCTGCGCCTGCTTCTTTCGTTGATTGAAAGACTTTTTTTAGGACGAAGTCCCCAATCTTGAAGTATCTGAGATGAGCTTTATGGTTGTAATAACGCTCTATGATTTGTTTTTGAGCTGCCATCCGTATTAGTGCTACTTCTCTCCGTGGTTAGAGTAGGTCCAGATTGGTCTTCAATTCACCATCGTTTACTTGTGGCTGTTGTAAACCTTATGCTTGGTTTTCCAAACTCCACAGGTATTAAGGCTTCTGAGCCATAGACAAGCGCGAACGAGTTTCTCCCGTGGCTATTTTTGAAGTTGTTCAGTATGCCCATAGTATTGCTGGTAACTCATCAGGACAATTTGCTTTGGCTTTATCTAGCCGCTTTTTTAGATTGTTGATGATGACTTTATTCGTTGACTCAGCTTGACCATTAGCCACAGGGTGGTATGGTGTTGAAGTGATCCGTTTGATTAGCCAGCTTTCGAAGAATTCTGTGATTGAGCCTATGAATTGTGAGCCATTATCACACACGATCTCCTTTGGTATCCCAAAGCGGCATATTATGTTTCGCCATAAAAAGCTTTTAACTTCCTTTTCTCGAACCTGTTTGAATGCTTCTGCCTCTACCTATTTTGTAAAATAGTCGGTTAGCACGAGTAAAAACCGTACCTATCCTTTAGCTGTGGGAAGAGGTCTCCCCATGTCCATACCCCATTTCATGAAGGGCCATGGGGATATTATTGGATGCAATAATTCCGTTGTTCGATGCATGTTATTGGCAAGCCTTTGGCATCTGTCGCATTTGGATACGAAGTTATCGTTCTTCTTCCATCTTAGGCCAATAGTATCCAGCTATGATTAGGGTTTTTACCAAGGATCTTTCCCTTGAGTGATTTCCACAGTGTCCTTCGTGGACTTCTTTCATCACAAACTCCATTTGGTTAGGTACGAGGCATTTTGCTAAGGGCCCTCTGAACATCTTGCGATATAATGAGTTGCGAATGAGGCAGTGCCATGCAGCTTTGCGGCAAAGCGCTTGAGCTATTTTCTTGTCTTCAGGTACGGTGCCATTCTGCAAAAAATTTAAGATTTCGTTTCTCCAATCCCAGGTCAAATTGTTGAAAGTTACCTCATTTCTCTCTTGGTCGATCGCTGAATGGAATAGATGGATGACAATTGCATTGTCTTTGTTTGTTACTTCCGTGACTGCTGTGAGGTTAGCTAATGCATCTGCTTCTGCATTTTCCTCTCTAGGTATTTGTATTACCTTCCATGTTTTGAAATGTCTCACGAGCTCTCGTGGCTTTTCCAGATATTGTTGCATCTGAGTCTCTCGAGCGATGTAAGTCCCCTACATCTGATTTACTACCAGTTGGGAGTCGCTTTTGATTATGATTTGCTCGATTGAAAGTTCTCGTACGAGTTCTAGTCCTGCAATGACAGCTTCGTACTCTGATTCATTGTTAGTTATAGGATAACATTTGATAGCCTGTTGTGTTTTTTCACCCGTGGGTGATATTAAGAATATTCCTAAGTCGGCACCTTTTATATTGCAAAAACCATCAGTAAATAGGGTCCACAGACCCGGATTAGCACCGTTAAAGATTTGTAACTCTTTTTCCACTTCAGGGACAATGCTATTACTAAAGTCAGCGACAAAATCAGCTAAGATCTAAGACTTGATTGCAGTCCTAGACTGATATATTATTTCATGCTCACTTAATTCTATGGCCCACTTGGCTAATCTTCCTGATAGTTCTTGTTTGTGCAGTATGTTTCTTAATGGATACGAGGTCACAACTGTGATTGGATGACACTGAAAGTATGGCCTTAATTTTCTAGATGCCATGATTAGAGCTAAGGCTAACTTTTCTAGATGTGGATATCTAGTTTCAGCATCTACTAACATCTTGCTTACATAATAAATAGGAGATTGTTTACCTTTATTCTCTCTTACCAATACTGCACTTACAGCAATTTCTGAGACGACAAGGTAGACGTACAGCCTCTCCCCCTCCTTTGGCTTTGATAGCAACGGAGGTTTTGATAGATAAGACTTTAGGTCTTTGAGAGCCTGTTGACATTCTTCAGTCCATTCGAACTGATTTTTCTTTTTGAGAACTGCAAAGAATTTAAAACTTTTCTCGGAAGATTTGGAAATAAGTCTTCCTAAGGCTGCAATTCTTCTCGTTAGTCTTTGAACTTCTTTTTTGTTTATAAGTACATCAGGTATTTCTTCTATAGCTTTAATTTGATCAGGATTTACCTCTTTTCTCATGTTTGATACAAGGAAACCCAAGAATTTACCTGATTCTACGCCAAAAACGCACTTTTCTGGATTCAGCTTCATATTATACCTGCGTAAAATGTCAAAGGTAAAAGAGAGGTGCTGGAAATGGTCTTCCTCCCATGTTGATTTTACCAGCATGTCATCAATGTAAACTTCCATCGTTTTTCCCAGATGTTCCTGGAACATCTTGGTCACTAGCCTTTGATAGGTGGCTCCAACGTTTTTTAAGCCAAAAGGCATGACTTTATAACAATAATTCTCCCTATTTTTAATAAAGGAGGATTTTTCCTCGTCTGAGGGATCCTTTTTAATCTGATTATAACCAGAATACGCATCTAGAAAGGTTAACAATTCATGATCTGCGGTGGCATCAATCATTTGATCTATATGTGGTAACGGGAATGAATCTTTGGGGCATGCATTATTTAAGTCAATATAATCTACATACTCTCCATTTTTCATTCTTTTTAGTTACTACCACAGTGTTAGATAACCAGTTAGGGTAATTACCTCTCGTATCGAATCAATTTTCAAGAGTTTCTGTACCTCATCGTCAATCAATTGGTTCTTGAATTGTCCTTGCTTTCTTTTCTTCTACTTAACAGATACGAATGATGGATCTTCATTTAGTTTATGAGTCATCACTTCTAGTGGGATACCTGTCATATCTGAGTGGGACCATGCAAAGCAATCTGCGTTAGCCTTTAAATAATCAATTAACGTACCTCTTCGACCGGGGCTTAGCCTCGTGCCTATATACACTTTCTGTTCAGGTTTTTGTTCAAACAATGGAACAGCTTCGAGCTATTCCGTAATTGTTTTGATGTGCTCGTCTTCCTCCGGTTCATGAATGATGTCCGGTCTGGAATCTATATCCGTGTGGTCCAATGCATCTTCCATGGTGACTTGATTCACCTTCTCGTGAGTATCTTCTTTCGTACCTGTTCAGCAATAATACCTTCCGTACCTATTTGGGTAGTAATTTCTTCCACACTTGTTTGGGCAGTGTTACCTTCTTGTGAGATTCCCTTATCTTTTGATTCTTCCATCTCTACTTTTTTGTTGTAGTGTACCACGGAATTTATATTTCTCGCGTTTGTTGATCGCCTCTAATTTGTTGAATCCCCCATTCGGAAGGGAATTTAATTACCTGATACAAGGTGGATGGTATTGCTTTCATGTCGTGGATCCATGGCCTTCCCATGATTACGTTATAAGCCATGTCACTATCGATGACTTAGAACCTGGTATTTTTGATTACTCCCTCACCATAAGTGCTAAGTTCAATTTCCCCTTTTGTTATAACCGTAGAGTTATCAAACCCCGATATGGCTCGTACCTTTGGGATTACTTGATTCCCCAATAGCATTTCTTTCACGACTCTTAGCAAAATGATATTGACTGAACTACCTGGATCAATCAACACTCTTTTACGTTAGTCTCATGAATAAGTAAGGATATTGTTGCGCCCCCTCTTTCCTCGCGGAGATCGGGTTTATGACATTCGGTTGGGACGACTCTTTCCTTTTGGGAAAGGGGTTTGCGTTTTTGAGAGTCGCACCTAACGATTTTTAAAGGTGCGTTAGGACACCAAATGGGGTTCATTTACAACTACGATGTTAATCAGAAATAGGGTAAAGGCTTGAAATTATCCTAAGGGGAAGGTGTTAGGCACCCCTCAGGATCCACAAGTGTGGTTCCCGGCCAAACAGCTTTTGTGAATTTGTACAGCTTAGCAAACAAACGAATAAGGCTCAAATAAGAGGGGATTTAAGTTAAGCATGCAGATGTTTTAAAAAAAAGTAAAGAAGGTTAGATTTTGAAAAGATTACAATCTAAGCATGTAAAAGGTATCCTAGGTTTATAATAATATGGATCACATCAGTCCAATACCCGGTCATCAGTCCTCAAAGAGGGGCTACACGTGGTATTAGCGCACCGGTCATCATATCCATATTCTACCCTTTCCCACCCCGTGAAGGTAATTAAAGCGTGTGTTGGTCACGAACCCTATTGCGTGCTGTTACCCGCCCCTTCCTTTCAGTCCCAGAGGAGGTTAGGACTACTATCCTAAGAGGGAGGTACTAAGCAAACCCTCAGGTTTAAAATGCAAAGCTCTAGGGCGACAAACGAAAGCGTATATGACTACAATTAATGGGAACATAGAAAAAGCAAGTAAAGGCTCAAGTTTACCTCCACAAGTAATACAGTTAGACAGCACGACTCAAACACGGTTAAGGGCAGTATTTAAATTCAGAATCCTAAGACATGGTACCTAAGTGAGTTCAGAATATAGACAGATATGCAGGCCGATTTTTATTACTCAGAAAGGGATCCTAATAAATTTACCTACTGATTTGAATCCTTTTAAGCATTGAGCAACATATACAGGAACGCAGATTCTCAGTCTTAGATGAATTAATTACCTAAGGCTTGTCTAGGTGTGAGATAGTATGTACCAATTATCAGCATCACTTAGAGGAGAGTTGTTCAACATTGTATTACCTAGAACATACTCTCCTACGTGTTCAGAATACAGACTTGTTATCAGTTGATTACGAGAATTGAATGCAATTGTTTTTATCAGTAATTAGGCTAGGTGTGCCTAAACGAATGAGATGCAATCCTAAGGACATGATATCTAATGCACGAAGATGCAGAATGGTGCAGGATCAAAAGCCTAAACAAGGTCTCTAAATGCACAAAACATTACAGTGTTTTAACATGCATTCAGGATATGCAAAAGTGACAGGTTTATTAATTGTTTACCTAGAACATGATTTCTATATGTAACATGGTAAGCATGATGGCACATTTTTGTTAACACTCTTGTTTTAAGGCAAGATTCAGATTATTACTGAACAGGATTTTCCTAAGTGATATAACAGTATTGCAGTAAAGTGCTGAAACAATGTTTATAAAAATCCTAAAGAGCATGATTTCTAATGCATGATATTCTTTGCACATGTTAACCCGAAACATGACTTTTCTATCGCGCACATAGGAAATGTAAACCTAAGAGCATGGTTTCTACCCTTTTAGATCTATAGAATGCATAGTTACCCTTTCCCTTTTTACTATCCATTCCCCAAGAGTTGTTTACAAATTATTATAGGCCAACGAATAAATTATAGAAATAGAAAAATTAGGAAGCTACTCTATAGGGAGCCTTCAATTAGGCCCAGATTTCCCAAAAAAAAAACCTCCAATGGCCTCATATGCCTCAGTTCCATAGACAAATCAGAGTCTAGGTGCATCAAAGTTCCCTAGGGATCTCAAGGACCCCGGGCAGTGCTTACACCTAGACTTAGTAACCAAGAATTGAACAGGTGCAGTGTGGAAGTGTCAGCCTCAGTGTGTCAGAGTTCAGAGGGAGCTCGAGGGTCCCAAAGCAGTGCTCACACTGAGGGGGCAGAACTTAAAGGTCTAGGAGTAGAGTGAGAGTGCTTGACATAGCTTTGAAAAGCTTTGAGTAAATAATTTACACAAGAAAGACTGGTTTTACAAAAAAAGTGTTTCGCAAAAAGTATTTTTATTCAGTAAACAGTTTGAGAAAAGAGTAATGCAGTCAGAATAAACACATCCACGTCTTAGGACCAGAGAGGCGTACTAAGACAAGTTCAGCAACCACAAACAGGGTAGTGAGGGATTGGGGACATACAAGGCATAGAGTAGTGAACATGTAACAGGCAGAAGTAGACATGGATGCAGAATCAGAAGTTCCTAAGGGGGTTCATGGAATTGGGATACATCATAGTATGGGTTTAGACTAGACATAACAATATCAAACAGCTAAAAGTAATACCAATAGAGGCATTCCCTAACCAAAGCTAGTGTACAGACATAGGGATAATGAGAGTCACACAGAAAAAGGTTTCAAATACATAAAGACATGCTGGTTATGAAAGTAAAGTATAACTTAACATGCTAGATGAAGCCCCAGATTTTAATTACATGTCCAACAACAAAACAGTATATAGAAGCATATACGAAACATAACGAATTGAAGCAGCAAAATAAACATGTTGGTTTGGGAACTGGGATTAAAATCAGACCATACCAGTGAAGTGAAGAAGACAGTAAACACAAAGTAGGATAGGAGCACAATAGTTAGCCTTGTCTTGCAGCCGACTAAATTAGAACATTGACAAATAGCAATGAGAAGAGAGCAAAAAGTTTTAGTTGTGAGAGAGAGTTATTGAACCAGTGAGTTCGTCTCTTATGCTAATGAAAGACCAAAGTATTTATAGTTTGAAAACAGGTAGTCAAATAAGGTAAACTAATATTTCAGCAGTAATTTTGGGGACTCAGAATCAATCAACATATAATCAAGGCAAGTACTCCCTTCAATTAAGGAGTCAATGTCCAAACGGTAATAAGCAGTACCAAAAATAAGGAAAGAAATCATTGAAAAGCTTACTTTAACATATAAGTAGTAGTAAAAGTATACAGCATGTGATTAGAGCTAGATTCAGAATATCCTTATTAAGGAAAGTCAATTTGATAGCATGTTCATTGGTGAAAATAAGGCAAGAGATAATTCAAATCCTAAAAATCAGTCAAGAAACCCTCAAATTACAGGAAACCAGTATTACTCAAAGGAAAATATCACATATTTAAGGAGATGCTCAAAATCAGTAAAGGATATGGTGTAAAAATCAACAAAGCGCTAATCACACTTATTCAAAGATTCAAAATGATAAAACAATATTGATTTGAATGGAATAACACATGTTAAACAAAAACTAGGAACCCTAATCACGAAATTAAGGATTCGCATAAAAACATAGCAAATAATTAAAGGAATCAGTAGACGATCATGGCTTAGGCAGAAGCGACAAAGAATCAGAAACCCTGACTGCAAGTATAGAGCAAAAATCACATAGTGTTTCACAAGAGTGAAGCAGTCGCAATAGAACAGGTAAAATATTATTGTACACAAAGCTTGGACTCAGATTGTATCCAAGAAATTTGGGGCTTTTTATCAAAATGAATGAAACAATAAGGGAGCGGCTCAAAAAATTCTTAAACACAATAGAATCATGAAATAATACTTAAGAGACCCGAAGGAAAACTATTTTTGAAAAGAATTTTAAAACCCTAGTTTTGGAAAAAATGAAGAATCGTTCGAGAAATAGGAGAATCTTTAAAGAAAACACAGGAAAACCTCATAATACATATAGATATGTTACAAATCTAAGAGAATCGGAAGTTTAGAAGTTAGGGGTTCAAAGAGAGAACCCAGAGAGAGAGAGAGTCGGTATAGAAACCACCGGATCTAGCCGAAAAGTAGGGAAATCTTACTGGAGATCGAGCCATGAAGGCTTGAGACGGGACAAAGGTGTGAGAAAGTGAACCCTGGTCTCTTGAAGACCTTAGAGATGGCAACACCGGTGTAAAGAAGCCATGGGAGGCTTGAGGATGGTGAGGACTCCATGGCCTCCAGCGAAGAGGCGGCCGGAGAAGACGAATGGACCTCATCGGAGATGGAGAGACTGGAAGTCTCTAGAGGGGCTAGAGAGATAGAGAGAGAGAGTAGAGAGATGAGCGTCTGAGTGAAAATGAGAGACGGGGGGGTAGGTCATTAGGATTAATTATGGTAACAATCGATCTGGGTCGTTAATCAAAATTGATCAACGGCCAGGATTTAGGAAGTGTTGGGTCGGGTGGATTGGGTATCGAGCCTGGGGGGTGTTTGGGCTAATCTAATTGGGTATTGGGTTTAATTTAGGCCACAATTGAAATTAAAAGATGGCTATTAGTTAAATACCCCCTTAAAAATAGATAAATGATTAATAAAGTAGCTAGTAATTATAAAAATGAAATTAATGCTAAATAGATGAAATTAAGGTAATTAGCTAATATTAAAAAAATATAAAATGACTAATTATTGATTTAAATGGTATAAAACGTATAATTAGGCTATAATTGTAAAATTATTGTAATTATAGCTAAATAATGCCAAATTGGCTAATTTATGAAATAATTAAATCCTAATAGGATAAAAATAGTATATTGAGCTGGGAAATATTTAGAAAATTATTTATAATACAATTTATGCATAATTACAGTATGTAAAATACTGAATAATTTGGGAAAGAGATTAGTAAAAATATGGAAGATTATGAAAAAATGTAAGTTATTATAAAAAGTGATTTTGCCGGTATATATGAAAATTTAAAAAATATTTTGAGGAAAAATTGGGTATCAATAGATATTACCAGAGTATTGTTGTGAGGAAGCATTAACCCGCCGATATCTTCATCATCGAAGGTTATATCGTCTCCTTCGAGATTTTCACGAACCCGCTTTCCGTGTGTAATTATGAACTTCGTGGCTGCTTTGCAGACCACTACGTTTACTTCTTCACCTTCGTGTATCACGTTGACGGTTCGTTTTGGAGATGGAGGTTTTGGGTGCTCCTGCCTGTTCTTCATGTATGCATGTTTACCTTTTCACTAAACAATTATGTTAAATGGCCCTGTTTCAATAATTGTTCTACCTCACCTTGCAAAAATCTGCAATCTGCAGTTCTGTGTCCATGATCATTATGGAATTCACACCATAATTTGGGTTCCTCTTATTCGGGTTTGACCTCATTTCTTTGGGCCATCGAACCTTATCCCCCATATTTCTTAATACTGAAATTAGTTCGGAGGTACTTACATTGAAGGTGTGATCCCCAATTCGTGCATTACCTCTAGGTCGTTCATCTCGATCCTTTCTGGATCTATATGAGAACGAACCTGCATCTTTGCTTGGTGGTCTATAATCTGACCTGGTGTTTTCGAACCTGGGACGAGTTTCACGTCCCGATGGTCCCAAGTAAGGATCGTACATGTTTTTACCTGATCTCTTGTCCTATTCAGAATGTCTGGATCTGGTATGATCTTTATCTTTCGAACGAGCAATGGTATCTTCTTCTATTCAAATTTTAGTAATGTACCTGTTATAGACATCATTCCATGTCGTAGCTGGGAATTCTCTCAAGCTTTCCTTGAGTCTTCTCGTGGCTTCAGAACTTTTGTCATTTAAGTTGCTTGCAAATGCCATGGCTGCCCAATTATCAGGCACCCTTGGTAGTAGAATTCTTTCTCGTTGAAACCTGTCTACAAATTCACGAAGTAGTTCCGTGTCTCCTTGTTTTATTTTAAAGATGTCCTCCATCCTTTTCTCGACTTTTTTCGCACCAGAGTGTGCCTTTATGAAAGAATCTGCAAGCTCAGCAAAAGAATAAATAGAGTTTTCAAGGAGAAGAGGATACCAGGTTAGCACCCCTTTGGTAAGTGTTTCTCCAAACTTTTTAACTAGGACCGACTCAATTTCTTGTTTTGTTAAGTCATTTCCCTTCACTCCGGTGGTAAAAGAAGTCACATGGTCGCATGGGTCGATTGTCCTGTCATACTTAGGAACGTCAGGAATTTTAAACTTCTTGGGAATAGGTACGGGTGTTGCGCTTTATTTCCAAGGTTGTTGAGAATATCTATCAACGTCAATGCCTTTAATAACAGGTGGTACTCCAGGAATTTGTTCGATTCGATCATTTTGTTCCTTAAAACTTAGTACTAAAGTCTGTAATTCAGAGTTATTAGACATACCTGGTCTCGCTTCGAGAGATTAATTAGGAGTATCTCCCATTCCTGAGTTTGCCAACCCAGACTGAGGATTTTCCACAGTGATGGTATTATTCGGGGGGTGTCAGTGGTGTAGGTGACGCTGCTGGTAATCCCCTCGCAAATTCTTGCAAAGCCTGGCTCACATACTCTGCAATTATTTGCTTTACCCGATCTTGTTCTACCGTTTGATCATCATTATCGTTGTTGTTATTGGATCTTTCTGGGGATTGTTCCCTTGAACCATGTGGGATTCCTGAAGGTGATGGAACTGGGGTTCCATTCCTTTACTGGTTGTTGTCGTTGGAGTTCGACATAGTTCAGAGGATATCACTTGAATAGCAAACAAAGATTATCAGATTCCCAGTAACGGAACCAATTTGTTTAACCAAAGAATTAGATCCTTTGACCAAAGCTATTTTTATGATGAACACGGGTTTCTGATAACCAAGGCAAGACTGATTATTGTAAGTAATTAAACAAAGAAAAATCGATGAGATGCACGAAAAGTAAAGTGTATTGCAATAGTAGTTCGGATGCCCCTTTACAGATTATATTTTACTCCTTTATATAAGGAATTTCCTAATATAACGTCTGCCATTTTCAGTGATTGAGCATTAATGACTAATTATGATATTAATGTAACATTACAATGAGTAACCGTAATTGTTGCGTGAATGTTGTGTAACGTGTGGATCAATAACTGAAGATCTCTGAATCTGCCCTTTGTTCCGCCCAGATACATTATGACCATGTCTCTTCATCTTCTCAATCAACTTGAGACTTTCGTAGCTAATTAATCCGTGGGTGTGATTTGTCGTGCCTCTTTGACTCATACCTCTTCATAGAGTCCCGTCTAGATGTCGTGTCTTCATTGCTCCACGTAGACTGCTGAGTCATCAAGATTTATGACACGTGTGAAGCTCTTTTTTACCAATACAGGCGCGCGTCCGGAATTAGTTTTGGAGGTCCGTAGAGTAATTTGTGGTAATTCGGCGAAAGTTAGAATTTCGGCGATTTCGGCCGATAGGTGAAATTTTGATATCGGGATCGGAATGGAAATCTGAGAGTGGATGTAGGTCCCTTGTGTCATTTATGACTTTTCTGCAAAATTTAACGTCATTCCGGGTTGAATTGATAGGTTTCGGCACGAGTTTTGATAATTGAAGGTTTGAAAATTCATAAGTTTGATTTTTGGTTTGATTCGTCGTTTTTGTGTTGTTTTATGTGATTTGAAACCTTGAGCGAGTCCGTGTTAGGTTATATGACTTGTTTGTGTGTTTGGACGGGGTCCCGGGAGTCTCGGGTGTGTTTTGGATGGGCTTCGGGTCAATTTTCCCTCATTTTCCACTGCTGAACCTGTCTTCTGGTTTCCTTCTGTGCGATCGCATATCAGTAGTCGCGATCGCATAGATTTGCTCCCCCCCCCCCCCCCCC
>MDKJ01308880.1:0-32723 GCA_005239525.1 Nicotiana knightiana | reverse complement strand
AATATAGTTTTGAGTTGGTTATTTATCTCTATTTGTTCAACTATGTTTTGATTGTAGTTAGTTGAAGGGCCCTCAACTAGCGGTTCCTAGAACAAAATCACTCCCGGAGTATAGACGAGAGTCATAACCGAGAGTCATAACCGAGAGTTTAGAGGTTGGGTTAGAGATAATATACCTCGGGTGCAATCTAAAGTGAGCTGTAACGTAAATATAGCTAGCGTAGCTCGAGAGAGTGCGACTAGTAAATTATCATAAATTCTAGAGAGAGATTTACGATAGCTGGAGAGTTCATGATTGATAGAGACAACCAAGTCAAAGCTATAGGAACATACAGCTAGGGAAAGTACCAACGGGGGAAACCATTGCCTTAGACCTTTATTCCAATTATTTACAACTGTTGTTAGTTAATCTTTAGTTTATTAATTCAGCTGTAGTAGTAAAAACACCACCAAGTGATATTCATAACTTTTGAGAAAGTTGATTATTGAGAATTTAGTAATCTAACAATAACAATTGATACGTTAGTTCCCTGTGAAATTCAACTCTGGGCTAAATACTCAGATTATATTTACAACGCCCGCTTAGTCTTTTTATAAGACATAGTTGAGCGTGATCAGTATGCATACATGAATATCGATCTCATTTGGCTAACTTAATGAAATAAATCTTGCTCCATCAAAGTTTTCAGATGTCATATTGTGATTTTAAAATTATTGGCATTTCTATTGCCTAAAGCTGAAACAAATGAATTAGAAAATACTTTTATGTTCTTCAAAATTTGTCAAATAAAATAAATTGAAAAGTTAAATAATTGAATCTTTTGGTATCTTAAAGATTTGACAAAAATATTGGCACTATAGCTCACAAAAAAATTATAAATGATAATGCAAAGTCTAAAAATAATTGTTGAGTTCATATCTTTTCAAAAAATAACTTAATATAAAAAATAAAAAAATAAAAAAAAAAAAATATATATATATATATATATATATAAGGAGATCATTTGCTAAAATGAATGTGAAAAGAAACAAAAAGATAATTATAAAATTAACTCACATTTAAAATACCTTTTATCTACTAATATTTCATCTTATTGCTATAAGTTTATATTTTTATCAATTTGACTTTTAATACTATTACTAACTGTCACGACCCAAAAATCTAACCATGGTCGTGATGGCGCCTATCGTGTTACAAGGCAAGTTTATTTCCCAAAATATTACTACTAAATCGATTATAAGAAATTAATAAAACATTTCCAACATTTAAATTTTTCATAAACTAAATCGACTCTAAATATAATATAGAAAATACGTAAACGAGCGCAAACATCGGGGTGTCACTAGTCATGAGCGTCTAAAACTATGAACTAAGATATATAAATTGTCTAACTATCTAAAAGAAAAAATGACAAAAGGAGTAACAAGGTCCTGCGGACGCTAACAGCTATCTTGCAGTCTCCAAATACAGCCGGTCTGAACTCAACAATCGTTGCGCTCTAACTCACCCGGATCTGCACATAAAGTGCAGGGTGTAGTATGAGTACAACCGACTCAGTAGTAACAAAAATAACTAAGGAACTGAGTAGTAGTGACGAGCTAAGCAGAACAATCCAATTATTTCTTTATCACAATTTAAAAATGTAGACAGGGATAAACAGATAAATTCCATATTCAACAAATATTATAAAGAAGTTAACAGATAAATGCAGCAACAACAAAAGTAAATGCAATCTCACAGCAATGTCACTCCATCACTCAGCACTCGCACTCAGCACTCAATACACTCAACACTCAATAGGTACATGTGCTCACTGGGGGTGTGTACAGACTCCGGAGGGGCTCCCAAAGCCCAAGCGCTATGCACGGACAACTCACGTGCCACAATATCAATACCTGGATCCGCACGGTCAACTCACGTGCTACGCGGACAACTCACGCGCTATGGTACCAATACCTGAATCCACACGGTCAACTCACGTTCTATGCGGACAACTCACGTGCTATGGTATCAATCATATCATATCAAATATCTCACAACAGGCCCTCGGTCTCACTCAGTCATGAACCTCTCTAGATTCATCATCAACAACAAATAAGGGGACACAACTCACATCAAATATCACAGCATATCAGAAAAATAATAGAGACTGAGGTAAACATGTACAATAATTTCTATGATCAAGTACAAATAATGTGAGCATGAATAAAGCCTCAGCATGATCTCTAACATGAAGGCAAACAAGTTCAACAGCAAGTAAACACATAACCACAAATAATAGTTATTAGGCATCACAGCCTCACGGGATGGACCAAGTCTCAATCCCTCGCGGTGTACACCCACACGCCCATCACCTAACATGGGTATCACCTCCACAAAATCACATGATATTAAATCTCAGGGTTTATACCCTCAAAGCCAGAGTTAAAACTATTACTTACCTTAACAACGTAAATCCTACTCCGGGATGCCCTCGTCTCTGGACTCGGTCTCCAAAAGTTCTAAATCTAACCAAAATCAGAATACTACTATCAACATAGTCTAAAGAATCGAATTCCACAATAAAAACTACATAAATATGCCAAAAATCTGAAATCGGCCAAAGCCCGGCCCCCGGGCCCACGTCTCGAAACCAGTCAAAATTGGAAGAATAATAAACCTCGTCCTCTCCCGAGTCTAACCATATAAGATTCGTCAAAATCAAATTTCGTTTGGTCCCTCAAATCCTCACTTAAAACTCTACAAAACTCAAACTCTAACTCCCTCAATTTCACTTTGAAATCATCAATCAAATACCAAAAAATGAAGATGGATTCATGAAATATAATCAAAACCGAGTAGAGAACACTTACCCAAATTCATATGGTGAAAATCGCCTCCAAAATCGCTGAAATCTGAGCTCCCCAACTAAAAATATGACCGAAAGAACAAACTCTTGTTTTATATATTTTTCTGTCAGCTATTCTGCCTCGTTTCTCATGCTAAAAGATCCCGAAACTCACTTTTTATGCCTCCAATGAATTTTTTGTGAAATTTTAGTCAAGTTAGGCTTTTGAATCACTCAATTTGACCTTATAATGAAGGAGATATGTAGGTTTTAATATTTGCAAATAGTGCAGATTTTTGAATACGAATTCAGTGGCAATTTCGTAATTAATCTGGAAAAAAATCTGGCAACCCAATTTTAGTAAAATGACCATAAATTCTCCATATGATGCCCAAATTCGACGATTCTTTTTGCTATGGCTCCATAATTATACGGATCTAATACTTCAATCAAAACAGAAATCGGAACTCGTTTGCTTAATGTGGTACCATTTATGCTTGAAGAAACGACGTCGAAATAGAAAAAAAACCGAGTACAACGCAGCCCAAACCTATCTGAAACTCACCCGAGCCCCTCGGAGCCTCAACCAATAATTCTCACAAGTCATATATCACTACTCGAACTTAGTCGAACCTTCGGAACACCCAAAACAACATCAAAACACTGAATCAACCTCGGATTCAAGCCTAAGAACTTCTAAACTTCCAAAATTCGCCAACGACGCCAAAACCTATCAAACCACGTCCGAATAACCTAAAATTTTGCACACACGTTACAAATGACTCTATGAACCTACTCCAACTTTCAGAATTTCATTCCGACCCCGATACCTAATTTTTCACTGCCGACCGAAATCGCCAAATTTCTAACTTTTACCAATTCAAGCCTAATTCTATCACGAGCCTCCAAATTACATTCCGGACACACTCCTAAGTCTAAAATCACCCAAAGAAGCTAACCGAATCATTAAAATCTAAATCCGAATTCGTTTACTCATAAGTGAACTTCCGGTTGACTTTTCTAACTTAGCTTTCTAATTAAGAGACTAAGTGTCTCATTTCACTCCAAAACTACTCCGGACCCAAACATGCCAACTCGATATAAGTCAACACAGTTGAACAATACATAAAGAAACAGAAATAGGGGAAACGGGGCTATAACTCTCGAAACAACCGACCGGATCGTTACACTAACTTTGCTCTATTTTCTGATATCTCACTACCAATGCCTTTTTTCTTTTATAGAAATAAATTTATGTAGCCTAAGAGTTTTGTAAGCTTAAAAAATAATTTTACTTATATAAATCTGGAAAAAAAATGAATTGGATACTTTTAGTTATTAATTAGTTAATTAATCTAAAAACTAACCATTGGTTCTCAACCTTAAAGCAAACATTTATTTTTCTATTGATTCAAATTCATATTAGCTCAAACTTTAAATATTTAAATATAACTATAATTTCGTCCAAGCATTTAAAAATGTGGAAAACTCGTTCCCACCCTTTCAAATCTTAATTAATATTAGATTATCAGAATTTAAATTTAGTTAGATATTCTTGCAATATACTCTAAATAACTAGATATTGGAGTTCGTACATTGTTCTAATAAGGAAGATTTAATTCAAATAGTAGTTAATCATGTCTACTATTTTATTCTTGTTAATTTTAGTTTGTATTTTAATCAATTTTACTCTTAATGCTATATTATAACTGATATTCGTCCTTCACTATTTTTTTCACTGTCAATTTGCTTGATCTTGTGGAAACAAATTTGTATATCAAAGATTTGTGTCAACTAAAAACTTAATTATAGTTAGATGATGCATTTGAAAAATAGTTGGATTATATTTTCTTGCTAATAATTAATTCAAAGACTTAATTATTTAATTTCATTGTGATAGTAACTCATTAGATTTTTCTTCATGCCAAATTTTAAATATTGAAATAACATGACAAAAATGACAATTATGTCACGTTACTAAAATAAATAATAATTCATATAGGGTAATTTAAATTTAAATTAGTTTTTAAGTAAAAAAAATTCAATTAGCCCAAATGGTTTCCATGATGTTCCCCTATATTTTCTTACCACCATTGAACGTGCATGTATTGGGTGAGTTTATTAAAGCGTTTAATTAATAGAATTTTAGTTTATGTTAAAAATCCTATATATTAAGAACTTAATATGGAATGATTACAGTTATATAAATAATTTAAATAAGAAAATAATAAAAATTAAGGTAAAACCTTAATTGATTTGAATTCCTAAATATTAGTACTTGATACGTAATTTAATTAAGGAACTAAGTCCTAAATATTAGGATTATTTGAATTACTATTTTGTCCTACGTAAAATTTATTTTAAAAGGGTAAAATAGGCGAACGACATTTCGCTAAGGGCCTTCTTGCTTTTAAAATAGTATTAGCTAATCTACGTGCGTTGCACGTGTGGTTAACGTCAATCAATAAAATATGTGTATATAAAAGAACATGTAAATCAGCATCCCCAATCGCCTTTATTAAAAAAAAAAAAAGAACATGTAAATCAGGTTATCAAATACTATGTTTTAAAATGTCTACACTAAGTTAATATTTTAAAATAAGTAACTTTGTACAGAGAAAAGTATAGGGAGTTGTCATTTATTTGAACGAATATCAGAAAAAAATTTAATTAATTGCAACTAACTTAGAATATATTTTTTCTTCTAATGTTTCATTTTTATTGTTTTTGACGTCTGCATTTTTAACAGTTTGACTCTTACTACTATATTATAATCTATTTTATTATAAATTTTGAAAAAAATGACTTGAATTTTTCGCAAATTAGTTAAATCAAAGACTTTTTTGTTTAATTAGGATTGCTCTTAACGTTAAAGAGATTTTTTTGTTGTTGATTCAAATTTTAATAATAGCTCATCCCAAGTTTTAAATATTTAATTGTAATTATAATTTTTATCCAATAGTAATTTTACATTCAATATAATTAAAAAAAAAAAAAACAGGGTACGCGCATCGTGCGTGTATCCTATCTCAATGAGTGTTTGAGTTATGAAACAAAAGTTTAAGTTCCTGAAAATAGTCATTAATATTGACATTGTACAAATAACTAACTCAATTAAAAAAAATGCCTCATAGAGAGGATCGTGATATAGTTTTTAGAAGAAACTGGTTCACACGTAAAAAAATTTAGCACATATATTTTATATTAATTTGAAGGGCATATCCTTTGGGGTAAGCTTACAGATATTGTAGTTATTTTTGTGATATAATATTAAATCTAACATGATCAAAATCGTTATATATTTTAATTATAATTCTTCAAACAATTATCAAATTAACACTAATTAAAAAATTATATCTTTCTTTTTGAGGTATTGGAATGAATGGCTAGGTCAAATAGTTTATAGAAAAAAAATATTTAAGTAACGATGTAAGGTCTAAAATAGAATAATAAATGTCAACTTATTTTGAATACTTATTATTTCATTCTTATTTCTTCTATTTTGAATTTTAACCAAGTTAATTTTTAATATTATATTATAATTGATTCGACTTTATTTTCTAATTTCTTTCATCATCGATGGTCTTTTTTATTAAAATATATCTATTTAAGATAAAACTTTTGTCAACCTGATGAAGTTTTACTTGTATGATGAATTTGAAAAAATAATGAAATTAATTTTTTTTGCTAATTAACTATTCCAAATACTTAATTATTTATTTTCAGCAATAAAGGATAATTATATTTTATTGATTTAAATTCTTAATATTAGCTCATACTAAATTTTAAATAATCGATTATAATTATATTTTATCGAATAAAAATTCTTTTGTCAAATTGTAAGAAAATCAAATGAGTGGGAAATAGTTTTGTATATTTTAAAATATTTTAGTATATAAACGAGTTTCACCTAAATCAAAACATAAAAGTAATTACTCCGTCATCTTCCAAGAACGCATTACGTTCTCTTTCTCTTTTGATTAAATTTTTGGTATCTATTCAAAGGGGTAAACTTCTAAATACCAAGTGGTTACATCCTATTTGATTAGTATTTTTAATTCTTTCATTTTCTTGCCATTTATATATAATTTAAGTGTATAAATTTATATAAAATAAAATATTAATATTCTTAAAGTTCTAAATATTAAATTTTTCTACGTAATCCAAATAAGGAAGAATGTAATATATAAAATTTAGTTGATTTTGTAGTCTAAATATTAGGAAAATAATTAAATGAGTATTCCTACATATAAGGAAAATAATTAAATGAGTATTCTTACATATTAGAAAAATAGCTAAATTACTATTTTATCCAATGTAAACTCATTTTTTAAAGGGTAAAAAAGACGAACGATATTTCGCTAAGGGCCTTCGTGCTTTTAATGTAATATAGATAGATATAGATATATAACAATGAATATGGTTGGCTAATTGTTTAAAGATCCCTCTTAACAACAGCTAGACCATCCGGTCTGTCTGCGGTATATTGAGCTGCAACTTTCATGAGAAATTAGAGGGGCATTTGCATCTATACATGTTTTTTGGGTCACGATTTAACTTATACCCGCTTTGAAAAAAAATTGCAAGTGTACCCACATTTCGCGTAATTTCAGGCATACGGGCCTGAAGTAGCAAAAAAGTTTGCATGAAGTGGAGCAAAACTTCAGATATTTTTGCATGAAGTTTGGCCTGACTTGCAAAGACAATCACACAAACTTAAGTTCATAGTGCAAATGGCAAACTTCAGTTCAATAAAACAATAACATGTGTTAGCTGAAGTTTTTATTTGTAATTGCTGAATTTCAGCATTCTAGTAGCTGAAGCTTTGTTTGTAATTGCTGAACTTCAGCATTCTAGCTAGTAGCTGAAGCTTTGTTCTGTATTTGCTAAACTTCAGCATGTTTTAGCTGAAGCTTTGTTCTGTATTTGCTGAACTTCAGCATTCTTAGAGTTGAAGTTCTAAAACAACAATGAATTTAAAATAGACCATGATTAGCAGCGATTGAGTATGTTCATTTCAAAGATTGAAGAATGAAAAATATTTTCGACATGAAAACAAGTTACTACCGATAAATTAGAACCAAAAACCAATGTGCCCGTAAAGCTGAAATATCTAAGAGGTTAAATTATTGTGAATAAGACCAAACTGAACTTAATGGGACAAGCATATATATATGAGTCATCAGGCTAAAACGCATAACAATATCTCAATCTTCAACATTCAGAAAACGAAGGAGGAGCTGAAGTTGTTTAAACAGTGGGTACAAGTTAAAACTTTTTTAAAAAGTGGGTATAGGCTAAATGGGAACGACCAAATAGAACGCCCAGTACAATTTTTACGAAATTAGACCCATCAATTTTGAGAAATTAACTTAAATAGGCGCCCTCTCAAAAAAGTAATCGGAAATATATAATAGATATATACTAATATATATCGGATGTCTCGAAGGGAGATAGGCCCATCAATTGACCCATAAAGCAAGGTAAAATGTTTGACAAACTTGAGTGTGGGTGTTTAAGTTATGTGCATTGACATTGTATAATATTGAGTTTAACTTACTTACATAGCCCAAAAGAAATTACCGTAACCCTTCAAAAAGAGTAAGATTTGTAATTTTGAAAATAAGGTAAGTTAGTTGCTACAACAGGTAAAAGTGATCGAATAGTATAAAAATTATTTATATTGTCAAGTGGATATTGGTTAAACTTGTAATTTTTTGTGGTACACCTTATGCAATAATGAATAGCTATTCATAGCAAGTCTTATTTGGTAACTTGAAATAAAGTAATGATCTTATTATATTGGATTAAGGCACTGATAATGTAAAATTCTCTATATTATCTTGAAGTCGATGCATAGAGTTAACTTTTCTGGGACTGATTTTAAGCATTTTATGACAAGACGGTCAGAAAAGTAAATTATATGGCAAGTATTATCATGCAGAATGTTTATAAAATTGTGTTAATCTGTCTACGAAAACGTTTAACCAGTATCATGCAGTTCAGAGCAAATTGTTCCTTTTCTAAGAACACCGAAAATAGTATATTGCGTTACCTTATCCCTGTCGAAGAACATGATGACAAATTAATATTTAAACGCGCGATAAGATTTTTGAGAAGCAGCGCAGAGGCCTTACTTTGCCTTCTATAAAATATATAAATAATATGATATACCGTTAGACCTTTCTATAACATCGTTTCTATATAATAATTGTTTATTATAAAAGTCAAGTTTTCTTCAGAATCGATTTTTAAGTTATATTTTACCTCTATAACAGCTTTTTACCTGTAACAACAATGGCCATATTTATAGCAGAACACTCTTTGTAGAATTACCCCTCTATAACAGCGATATATAATCTTTGAAGTTACTAATAATAATTCTAAAAATATGAAAGACATAAGATTTCAAGATTTGCACTTGATATCTTTTCCATTGGACAAATGCAAAAAATATTTAGATAGAAGATTTAACTGTCAACCTCTTAGATTGTCTTCAAAAGAAAGCTATTACCTTTTTGTTGAAATTTTGGACACAAATCTTAGCCAATTCAAGTGTTATATTGCTAGTAAGATAATGAAATCAACGAAACAAGCCGCAATATACAAAGTTCTTCCATTAATCTTAAAAGAATTTATTTTTCTAAGTAGCTTAAAAATGTGTCTTAGAGTTTAAATCTTTATATGTTTAGTTGTGAATTTATTAATAATGTATTAGCTTACTTCAATATTTAACAAGTGAAATATGCATATTTTTTGAGATTTTAAATATGAATATTTTTCTTATCTTTTATGTGTAACATTGAAAAAGAAAAATAGTTGATTTTTGGATAATTTTATCTATAACGGCCATTAAATATTTAAAACTTAAATGCTATTAAAGGTGTATAATAATCACTCACTATAAAAATCAAAAAAATATCACAACAAATATGAAGAGGGTTGACTGTATATCCATCCCAATGTATGAGTTAGTATTTGACTAATAAGCACGAAATTTTTTTAAAACTTGTGATCTGAAACAAAATCATACAAATTTGTGTAAATAAAATGAAAATTTTAAAATTAAATTATTTCTAAATAAGCAATTATAATATTTTTAGAATAAATTAAAAAAAATATGACACATTAATTAAAATAGAGAAATAATAATAGAGGCCTATACAATTCTAGTGTGGTTGTGGTCAATATCGGCCTATATGTCATAACAGTTGCACTTGCTTCGTTGGGGTCAGTAGTCATCACTCTTTGATCTCTGTTATTATACAAATACAAATAGCAACAGATGATGCAGCTAATCACTCTCTTTCTTCGAGGAATTTCTATTGTATAAGGCCTGCAACGTTTCTCTCTTTCACCAAAATTTCCGAGAATCAACTTGTTCCTTCTATCACACAAAAGAAAACTCCAAAAGCTCGTCTGCCTAATTCTCCATTGACAAGTTGAAAAGTATCAAATTTGAGTCAAATATAAATGTAACAAAGAAATCCAGCAAAGACCAGTTGACCATTTTAAGCGAGTCAGTTTAAGCTGCCCTGATTTCCTCTTTTTTGACGTCCTTTTGTTGATTTTCTTTTCAATTGGTTAAATATCTATCAATATTTGCTGTTTCATTTGGTATTTCGTTTGTAATCATATCACATGCACTGGATTTTAATTTTCATGTCTATTGTTGTTGTTAGTCCATATTCTCCCACTTTTCACGATTTCTTTGCTTCTAATTTTTCTCTCAGCCTATAAATAATTGTCATGACGGCGCCGAACATCATTGCCTGGCTACCAACACTAAATAGTCACTTAAATTCTCGTTTTTAATATTTTTGAAATCGTAATTTTCCTTCAATGTAACTAGATAATCTTTACAGAATAAATGAAAATGTTTACAATTTCAATACTGAATATCCCGTAATCATCCCAGAATCCGGTGTCACAAGTACATGAGCAATTACTAGGAAATAAAATGAAATACAATAACTGTCCGGAATAGCAATTGGACAGAAAAGAAAATACAAATACTCTGAAGGAGACTCTGTTGGCTGCGGATCGGCTCATAAGATGCAGCTCACCTAAGTCTCCGTATCAACCATGCTGTCGCGCCCACTAGGCCACAAGACATACATGTGCATGTACAACAAAATGTACATAAAGTGTAGTATGAGTACGAAAATAATGTGTACCCCGTAAGTATCCAGTCTAACCTCGAAGAAGTAGTGACGAGGGGTTGATTTCGACACTTACTAGTGGTCCAATAATATCAGGTACAATAGAGAAGTGAATAAATATGAGACAGAGTAAATATATGAAACAAACAAGTATAAAATACATGGTACAATTTTTTTCTTTACAATTTACTCAACTCTCAACTAGCAAGTTTCCTCCGTAACCGGAGCATATACATAGATATAGTGGATTTCATCAAAGAGGTTGTCATACTTCAAATCAGGGGAAAATCCCTCAAATACACTGACTTCTTGCCAAATATTATGCACGATTCATGAGGATAACATATATATAGGAAATGCCGAGGCGTACGACTCGATCCAACATAAAAGTAAAATGTTCACTGCCGAGGATCGAACAGCGCAAACCATATATGCATCTATTAACATGTCGAGGCGAACGACCCGCTCCAATGAGAGTGTGGTACATAAATCCTATCGAGGCAAATGACCCGATCCCATAAGAATAGTAGAAGGAAATACCCCGCTCCCGAATCATACATGTGACGCGGTCAAATATAAATTTAACATAAAAATCATATCTCTTTCTTGATTCTTTTCAAAATAAGGGAAATTCAACTTGTAGCTTTTTGATGAAATTACTCCGCTCGCGAAACATACATGCGACACGGTTACACATAGATTTCTTAAGGTATTATAATATTCCTCAATTTCTTTCAAAATTACGAAGTTCAAACGAAACCTTTTAAATCTTAAATTCTTCAAATTTCAACTTCTCTCAAAACATTTAATAAGCAAGCTCAATCTTGCTCCCTCTCAAGGAAAATAATAAAAATAAATCAATAACAATATCAACAAGGCATGATGTAAGCCTAAAACATAGGCATAATTAGTAGCAACATACGGACTCTCATCACCTCGTGCGTGCGTAGCCCCCCACAAATAGAAGCATGTATTAATTTGGTTCACCTATGGGGTAAATTTCCTCTTACAAGGTTAGAAAGGAGACTTACCTCGCTTCGGAGTTCCATAACCGGCTCCCAAACCTTTCAAACAACTCGAATCGATGCTCAATGCTTCAACACTAGTAAATAAATGTGCAAATCCATGAATATGTACTCTAATACTCCTTATAATCCAATTTATAACAAATTCCACATCTGCTCTAAAAGTCGATAAAAATTACCCTTGGGCCCATGTACCCGGATTTCAAAAATTTTCGAAGATAATCATTACCCATAGCATTACGAACTCAAATATACAATTTATTCTCGATTCCATGCCTAAATTCGTGGTCAAAATCCAAAATACTAAATTCTAGGTGCTCTACCAAAAATTCCAACAATTTATACCAATTTTCATGTTTAAATCCGTATACAACCCATATATTTAACTTAAAATGAGTGAGAATCATTTGCCCTGATATTGATGACAAAGAATAAGCTCCAAACTCGCTCCAAGACCGGCTCTCGTGGAGAAAATGAAATGAAAATGAGCCAAGCCCTCGTTTTTAAAGAACACACTGCCTAGCCCCGACCTTCGCACCTGCGGTCCAGTAGCCGCACCTGCGGCTTCACAAGTGCGAGACACCCTTCCGCTTCTGCACCTTCAAGCGCAGAAGCGGCCAAAAGCTCCAAAGCCGCGGTCCTTCACCTGGCCGTCCTCCTCCGCTCCTGCGACTCCAATGTCGCTTCTGCGCCCTCCGCTGGTGCGGCCAACACCTCGCAAGTGCGGGTACACCAGATATCAGTTGCCTCAACTCTTGTTCAAATTCCAAATTCGATCCATTAACCATCTGGAATCCACCCGTGGCTCCCGGGACCCCGTCCAATTACATCAACTAGTTCTAAAACACATTACAAACTTAGTCGAGCCTTGAAATCACATCAAACAAGATCAAAATCACGAATGCAACCCGATTCAAGCTTAATGAACTTTAGAACTTCAAACTTCAACATTCGATGCCGAAACCTACGAAATCACGTCTGATTGACCTCAAATTTTGCACACACGTCATATTTGACATTACGAACCTACTCCAACTTCCGGAATCCAAATCCAACCCCTATATCAAAAGTTCCACTTCCGGTCAAACTTCTCAAAAACCTTAAAATTTCTAACTTTCTCCAAATGACCCCAAAATGACCTACAGACATCCAAATTCATATCCGGACGCTCTCCCAATACCAGAATCACCCTATGAAGTTGTTCCCAGACTCGAAATTCCAAACGGACATCGATAACATTATAATGCACTTCTACCCAAATTTATGAAGTTCTTCCAAAATGCTAACTTCCACAATAGACGCCGAAATGCTCCCGGTCATCCAAAACCCAATTCGGGCATACTCCCAAGTCCGAAATTATCATATGAACCTGTTGGAACCTTAAAATCCCGATTCTGATGTCGTTTACTCAAATAGCCAATCTTAGTCAATTCTTCCAATTTAAAGCTTCCGAAATGAGAATTTTCTTTCCAAATTAACTACGAACTCCCCGAAATTCAATTCCGACCACGCGTACAAGTCATAATACCTGAAGTGAAGCTGCTCATGGCTTCAAACCGTCGAACAACACGCTAGATCTCAAAATGACGGGTCGGATTGTCACAATAATACTCCATAATCTTGAATTCTCCATTTGTTTTGACCAATGGAGAACCCATGGCCGTGAATGTTATGGCCCTTTGAATCATTGGTTTCTTTAAATTGGTATTTTTTTTAATCAAAAATGTAACAGCCAAGCCCCACTAATGATATTGTCCACTTTGGGCCCAGGCCCACACGGATTCAAAATGCGTCACAGGGTCTAAGGCTTGTTAATTTATATACCCAGCATCCCTCTTGTGTTTTATCGATGTGGGACTCTGTCTAAATCCTGGGGTGTTACATACACTCCCTCTTATGGACTCAGCGTCCTCGCTGAAGTTTGCCCCACCACATGGTGAGCATTGAGAAGAACCGAGATTGAGTTTTCTTATTAATTTCCTTGAAAAGAGTAGGAATGGAGGAATTTGAGATTTTAAAAGCTTTCATTTCAATTTCGTATTTTTTTTTTTTGAAAAAGAATTGAGAAATATTATAATAACTTGAGAAAATCTATGTTCAACCGCGTCGCAACTATATTCCGCAAGCAGTGCAAATTTTCATTACTCTCATGGGAGCGGGTTATTCGCCTCGACAGGTTAAATAGATACATCTATGGTTCGTGTTGTTCGACCCTCGGCAGTGCACAATTTATATTTATATGTTGGTTCGTGTCGTTCGACTCTCGGCAGTGCATTGTTTAAATATTTATGTTGGATCGGACCGTATGACCTCGGCATGATTGAATTGGTTGCTTGGAAATTTATAATAATTACTATTGCTTCATTGACGAGATATAAATTGTTAAATGATGAAAAATAAATTTAGAAATTTCTTATTAATAAAAGAATTGTTTCACTTACTTCATGATATTGAGCTTACAGACGTTCTATGTAATCCGTGCTTAATTATATCATTAGTATTTTATTTATAGCCCATAGTAAGTGTTGGAGTCGACCCCTCGTCACTACTTTTTCGAGGTTAGACTGGATACTTACTGGGTATGTGTTGATTTACATACTCATATTACACTTGCTGCATATTTTGTTGTGCAGGTACATATATGTTTAGTGGCCTTGTGGGCGCAGAGGCGTGGTTACTGCTGGGACTTAGGTGAGTTGCATTCCATGTTATGATCTGCAGTCAGCAGAGTCTCCTTCAGAGTTATCTTTATCTTTCCCGTCTAATTTGTATTTCATGCAGATGTTATATTTTATTTTATCTTTCTAGTTGATGTTCATGCACTTGTGGCACCAGGTTTTGGGGTGATTAAGGGTTGTTCAGTATTGAAATTGCTAAAATATTACTATTTACTCTGTAAATTTCATCTTTTACTATTAAATTGAAGGAAATCGAGATTTCAAATACTAAACTGAATAATTAAGTTAATCAGAAAATTATTGGTTTGCTTGACAACAGTGTTAGACGCCATCACGATCTTTAATGGATTTTAGGTCGTGACAAAAAATTCTCTTAAAACGCAAAATAGATATTGTTTATCTTTTTCACCAATTTATATATCCTTCTCAAATGTAATTTATTGAACTGAAATTGTTTTCTTATCTTATAGATTAGTGGGAATTGATACTTATTTTCGTTTTTTGGTCCCATACGAAACTAAATAAAACTAAATGTGTTCTTCCTAAATCCTACTTCATGGGGTGAACATATTTTATTTTACTGTTCCTTACAGAAGATCTGATTAGTAAAAATTAAGATTTTGTTTTGATATGGTGTTGCATTTGCTGCCATAAAGTTGAAATGATATGTCGATATTAAACAAGATGTTATGGTACAACATGTGTAAATATGTTTAATAATTAGAAATAGTCTTCTCTAATGCACTTTACAGGTCTATTGTTGTATTCAATAAAATGGCATCTTGCTGCTCAAAAAGTGTGTTCATAATCATGTTGGCTTTTTCTATTAGTGAACCACCAGTAGTCGTACCCGTGTGATATGCGCTAATATTAAAAAATATTAATTAAATTAAATTATGATTGGGCTTGTTTGGACATTAGATCATAATGCTTTAATAAATTTTAATTTTTATCTTATTTGTCAATACAATATACCTAATAATAAAATCACTATCAAATTAAAGGAACATATATAGTTGAATAATTTTTTTGTTCTGTATTTTTTATTATATTATCCAATTTTTAGTATTATTACATTGCTAATAGAAATTTTTATTAGCATATTACTTTGTTTAATATTTTATCGTATATTTTATTACTCTTGAAATACTTTTGTATTTTAAAGTTCATTCAATTTCTCTCAACAATTGGCAATTTTTTATTTATTTTATTTTATTTTTTATTTTAAAATAATTTTAAAACTCTATTGGAGATTCTCCTTAAAATGTACACTTGTCATCATATGGTTATGACACTTGGCATAGAATTATTTTACTCCTCTTCATATATATATATATATATATATATTATAAATAATTACTATTATAATTATTATTATTAGGAAGAAACTACTCCACAATTTGAATGGTAGTTTTTAATTTTTTTCTTATTTTCGAAATTTATTGTCACGGCCCAATTTTCCCTCCGTTGGGTATTATGATGGGACATAGTCTTAAGGACTAGATAAGGCTAACATTTACGAAAAATACAACAACAACAAATTGACATCTAAAAATTTCTGAAATAAATTTCTTTATACAATAAACAATCTCCCCAAATCTGGTATTATAAGTCATAAACTCTACAGAATTTTACTATAACTTCTAAATACAATTTCTAAGAAATAAATAAAATAGTTTATGAACAAAATAGGACGGTGACTCCGAAACCCGCGAACGCTGTAGTAGGTTTTACCTTGAGTCTCCATAACAGCAATATGCGCTGCTAGCTAAGGATCAACCGGCTATGCAATACTTGGATGTGCAGAAGTGCAGTATGAGCACACCACAGCGGTGCCCAGTAAGTATCAAGACTAACCTCGGTGAAGTAGTGATGAACCTTGAATCTAGGTTTCCCCTAATGCCTCCTTGCTGCTTTCAAAGCTACACTTGCTTCCTTCCTTCATAAGCTAATAAGAGATTCTATTATTCTACACTGACTTTACTATGCTTCTTATTAGTTATAGTAACTATACCCTCTGGGTTGAATTGCCACAACAGGGGCCTTCCTCAAGGGAGGAGTTCATACCCGGAGAAAGAAAGCAGACTACTAAATCTACTATTTCAACATATTGTTTGCACTAGTCTCATAGCCATCTCTTTTAACATAACCTTTCGGCGTCTTCCTTTATGCTTCCCTCAAATCAGTACCCCCTCGGTCGTCCCTTTATTCAATATCCGTCATGCTAAGAATAGGGGGTTTAGGAAGAATACGGGCTTTGTTTCGGGGTTTTCAGGTGTCGAACTCTTTTATCTTCGCCAAGATGCTTTCTCAGCGATCTTTTCTCATCCTGAAGTTGATCTCCTGTCCTCTACTGATCCACCCCAATTAACATTACTATATATTTCAACTCTCCCATGGCCATGATTAGTATAGATCATACCTTTTCCAAGATAACCTTTGAGGGAGGAACAGTCAAGACACCCACTGGTCTAATAAACTGAACAAGTATAAGGATAGGAACAACAGAATATGATATCTACATAAAGACTACGCAATATATCTAACAATACAGAAATTTCAATAAGAAAGGAAACAACAAGTATCAATGGAATACCATAAAAATAAAATAGAAGAGTGAATAGAACACAACCTAAATCCGAAATAACATATACAACAAGGACAAGTAATAACTCAGTAATTTCAACCGCTTTTACATCAGGTTTAGTCAACTCCACGAGATACCGAACCTCGGACAGTTCACAACTCACGGGTCTCAATACCTGAACTCTAACACTAGGAATCTTGTGCACTCATAACACCTCATAACCGCACGGATGACTCAGGTGCCTATAGAGCCATTCTCACGTAGACGGAAATTACAATAAGGGTATCTATACTCAACGATATCTAGAAAATCTCTTAGTCAATAAGAATGCTTAACTATGTGTATGCTTATGCAAGTGACCTAACATAGTTTCAAACCAACTAGTAAGCATAAGAAAAGAGATGAACATCACGTAGAATATTTCTTCACAACTTTCACAAGATAAAGTTCACATCGATAAGCGTAACACTACATAATTATCAACAACAAGAATGCCCCCAGGCCAAAACAAGACATCACAAATCAATCCCTGACATAGTCCACCTTGTCTCGCCACGTGTGCAATAGTAAAGTAAATGCCCACTTTATCTCGCCACACGTGCATAATCATGTTCCCACCTTGTCACGCCACATGCGCAACCCACATATACATATCTCGCCTTGTCACACCGCATGTACAATATCAATAGTAATCACGGCATGACAGAAACCTCGTGCAAATCCCCATATCAAAAACCGCATGACAGAAACCTCGTGCATCACAATAACCACAACCGCGCGGTAGAAACCTCGTGAATCACAATAACCACAATCGCACGGCAGAAACCTCGTGCATCACCACAAAAAATACAACAACAACAACAATGATAATAATACATGATACGGTAAATAAATCAACTCAAAAACCTTCTATCACAAGTAAAAGGTAAAACTAGTTAACAAGTAAGAACCACGATAAGGAAAACTAAGCATGATAAGAACAACTCAACAAGGAAGAAAATAACATGTAACAATAGTCCCACACTATATGGTTCAACAACAAGAAAACTAACACGAGCCCAATAATTTCAAATGAAGGTAAGATCACTAAAGCATAGAGCCCCTAAGCTTCTTTTAAGGTTGGATAATTACGGTAGAGATATAGGCAATTCAACCAAAGGTAGGCAGCGAGAAGATCGCTATAACTTCAATTAAGGGAGAACATTTACAAAAAGGACTAATTACAACTTCAAATAAGGATAAATATTTTGGGGGAAGGCAACATGGAAATTTAAGGGATAACAGTCTCAATTAAGGCACATATGAATCAAATATCAATAAGAGTGAACCATGAAGCAATTAATTCTAATTAAGCAGGTAAAGGTAAAACTAGTAATTAAGGAACGTAATCATACAAGTACAACTACATATTCAATTAATACCAGAACCTAGGAACCATGAAAGGCCAATTTCTACCACATAAGGCCGAGCACATACTCGTCACCTCACGTATACGAACTAAAATCAATATAGAAGACCCAAATCCTACGGGGTAGTTCCCCCACACAAGGTTAGGCAAGATACTTACCTCAAGGGAGACAACCCGTTACTCTAATATGAACTCCTCGTGTGAAAAGATCTCTGGACGGTTTAAATCTAATCAAAATAACTTCAAAACACCAACAAAACTCATAAGGAACTATTCCGGATCATAAAGTCTCAATCTTTAGAAAAATCTAGAAATCGATCCCAAAAGTCGACCCCCGGGCCCGCACCTCGGAACCCGACAAATTTCACAAAACTCGAACACCCATTCCGATACGAGTTCACCCATACTAAAATTATCAATTTTCGATACCATTTTGCCCCTCAAATCGTGATTTTTCATTTTGAAAACTTTCTTCAAAAACCATCATTTTTCTCAACTCAAACACAATTTAAATGATAAAAATGAAGATAAAATCATGGAATATGTTAGATTCTAGGTGAAGAACATTTATCCAATCGATATTCTTGAAAACCCCCCAAAAAAGCTCCCAAAACCGAAGTCCAAAACTCAAAATATGGAGAAAAATGGCCAAACCCTCGACTTAAATGAATCTTCCAGGACTTCCGCACCTGCGACAAAATTAGCCACTTCTGCGCAACCGCAGGTGTGCATGACCAACCGCACCTGCGCTCCCTCTCGCTTCTGCGCCCAAGGACCCATTTTTGCGGTGCTGCATAGGCACTCCAATTCTCCGCATCTGCGGAGACTGCCAAGACCATCTTCGCACCTGCGACCATTGCACTTGTGCCCAAGGTCCGCAAGTGCGATTACACCAGAACTCAGACCTCTTCAAAACTGTGGAAACTATCTGAAACTCGTCCGAAACAAACCCAGGGTCCCCGGGACCCCGTCCAAACGTACCAACAAGTACCATACCCTAATACGGACCCGCTCGAGGTCTCAATTACATCAAACATCGATGAAACTACGAATCGCACCATGAATCAAACTTATGAACTTCCAATTATTCTAACTTCTTAAACTCGTGCCGAAACCTACCAAATCAACCCGGAATGACGTCAAATTTTTTAAACAAGTCCCAAACGTAACGGAGCTGTTCCAACTCTCGAAATTGCATTCCGACCCCGATATCACCAAAGTAAACTATTAGTCAAACCTCTACACTTTCCAAACTTCAACTTTTGTTGAAATGCTTCAAATCATCCTACAGACCTCCAAAATCAAATCTATATGCACGCCTAAGTACAGAATCATTCTATAAAGCTACTCAAGGTCAAATACCGCCGAGCGAAACTTAAATTCTCAAAACGTCCGGCCGGATTGTGACATTTATAGATATTTAAATTTAAAAAAGATAAGTAATAACTAATTTTTAACTAACTAATTAATTATGCCATGTGATATTTTTTAGGCTACCATTTGGCTTAATGTGGTGCCTTTTCCTTTGGCTTTTAATAATATATAGATGTAGTTATAGATTCTAAAACTCAAACTTAAAACTATTCCCCAAATTGAATTGGCATTTTTCTATTTTTGTTTTTTATTTTTAAATAATTTCAAAATAAAAACTTTATTGGAGAATTCTCCTAAGAAATTGTACGACTCGATCGGTCATTTTTATTTCTAGAACCACGTGCCCCTAAATAAGACTTTCTGTACTTGCTTTTACTGATTTATGACTTGTGGGGAAGGTTGGTTCGGGATTTGGAAGAGTTTGGGTTGGAATCGGAACACTTGGTTCCTTAAGGTTGGCTTAAAAGGCCAAGTTTGACTTCAGTCAATATTTTGGGTAAACAACCTCGGAATTGGGATTTGACAGTTCCAATAAGTTTGTATGATGATTTCGTATTTGGGCGTATGTTCGAAACGGGTTTCGGATGAACCGGGAGCGTTTCGGCGCCAAATAGTGAAAAATTGATTCTTGAAGGTTTTTGAACTTCTATAATTGTTGTTTGGAACGTGTTCTGATGATACCAAGGTCCAAACAGAATTTTGATATCAGGAAGTAGTTCTATAATGTCATTTAAGACTTGCATGCAAAATTTGGAATCATTCCGAGTAGTATAAGTACATTTCAGTATGTTGGAAGTAGATTGAAGAATTTAAAGTTCATAAGTTTGATTTAGTTGGTTTTAGGGTGTGATTCTTGATTTTAATGTTGTTTCGGGCGTTCCGAAGGTTCGAGCGAGTCCGTTTTATGATTTAGAACTTGTTGGTATGTTTGGACGGGGCCTCGAGGGCCCCAAATGCCATTCGGACGTCGCGCGAGTCGAGTCCAAGCTCAAAATGAGCTGCTAGTGCACCAGTTCTAGTGTGACCGCACCTGCGGTTGGGCAGCCGCAAGTACAAGCTCACAGGTGTAGGCGAAGCTGTGCAGATGCGGCCCAAGAGCATAGCCCAGGTTCCGCAGATGCGATCCCTTTTTCCGTAAAAGCGGAACTGCAGGTGCGTTCACCTGTCCGCATGTGCGACCCTAGCCAGTCCTCCCTCTTTCCGCAGATGCGGACGATGGTCCGCAGAAGAAAGACCGCAGGTGCATTCCACACGCCGCAGGTGCGAAATAACTGGAGGCAGTAAGGATCTTTTGAAAAAACAGGACTTAGGCATTTATGGGTCATTTATTTCAACTTTGGACGATTTGGAAAGATCTTGAGAAGGGGGTTTCGACCTAGACTTGTGAAGTAAGTAAATTCTACCTCATGTGAGTTTAATACATAGTTAAGGGTAGATTTAGCATGTACATTAGTGAAAATTTTTGGTTTAGAGTAAAACCTAGGGTTTTGATAGAAATGGGATTTAACCACGAAAATTATTCTGGAATCTAGTGAAAATCACATATTCTTGATCCGAAAGTTAAGGGTAACGATTTCCTTTAAAAAATTTCGGAATTCAGGTATGTGGGCCCGGGGGTATATTTTAGGAATCTTAAAATTTGGGTTGGGAAATCACTCTAATAGTGGAAGTGAGGACTTTGGAGCTTATATTAACTAGTTTTTACCTTATTTGGATAGTTTTGGATTGTCCAGCTCTGGTTTGAGGGCTTAAAAGAATTCTTAAGCTCGGGAGTAAGCTTCAGGGCAAGGTAAGTCTTTTTTGTAACCTTGTAAGAGGGAAATTTTGCCATAGGTGAATTTATGTAATATGTGATTACTTGTGGGGGGACTATGTACGCACGAGGTGACGAGAGTCCGTACGTAGTGACTATTCCTATTATGTCCGGGTAGTTTTAGGCTTACACCATACTTTGTGAACAATGTTAATTGATTATATGCACTATTGGTATGGGATGGGAATTCATTTCAAAATCTTAATAATTTGAAGTTTTCAAGTAAATTATCATTTTCAAAGGTTTGAGGAAAAACATGTTATGTTAATATGTAACCACTTCGCAATTACATTCCGCGAGCGGGGTGATCCTTTCCACTATCTCATGGCAGCGGGTCGTTCGCCTCGGCAGGTTAATAGATGCATCTATGGTATGCGCCGTTCGACCCTCCGGCAGTGCACATTTTATTATTTTGTTGGATCGGGCATTACATCCTCAGCATTTTATGCGCATGCTATTTTCTTGGCACTTTTTTGTGACTTTAATCTGCTTTAAATGCCTTGAAATAAAAATTGTCAACTGAAATGATAGAAATTTAAAGGTATTTTATGGAAAGTCTAGTCACTTCATGTTACTATTTGTTATCCAGCCTTAATATCCATGCTTAGACTCATACTTAAATATATATTGTTTGGCCCTAGTAAGTGTCGAGTCGACCCCTCGTCACTACTTCTTCAAGGTTAGACTGGATACTTACATATTGTTTATGTACTCCTACTACGCTTCTGTACTTAATTGTATATGATCTGAGGCAGGTGCATCTAGCTACCCGTCTGCAGTGCATTCTTGATATTTGGTTCTAGATTCCATGGTAGGTTCTCCCTTCTGATGCCGTTCAACAGTGTGTTGGAGTCTCTCTTTTGTTTTTGACTATCTATTGTATTTCGGGCAGTAGGGTAGATATATTCTTTTGTACATTCTACTAGATGCCTACATATTTGTGACACTAGTTCCTAGCACACACATTAATAGACTATTCTTTTGTGATGTAATCACTTAATTATGACTTCTTTTGGTCATCTCAATTTTAAATTTGCCTAAACTATTCGTTATTATTGAATGCTTTAAATATAAGTTAAGTAAATGCTGGAGATGTTTTGGTAAGATAAATGGAACCCATTATTTGATTAGTGTTGGCTTGCCTAACATCGGTATTGGGCGCCATCGCGACCTAAATAGAAATTTGGTCATGACAACATGATATCAGAGGTCTAGGTTCACATAGGTCTCATAAGTAATGGGAAAACCTAATAGAGTCTTGTGGATCGGTACAGAGATGTGTGTACTTATCTTTAGGAGGCTATAGGGTGCTAGGAAACTACTCTTTATCCATCCTCTATCGTGCAGTTGATGGTGTACTAAATTTCATTCTTTTATTTGCTCACAGATGGTGTGGACGCGTACGGCTAACGTTCCGGACCCTGGAGAAGGTGCTCCCCCCGTTGCTAGAGGTCGAGGCAGAGGCCGGGGGAGGGCACCGACCCGAGGTAGGGGACGAGGGCGTCCCAGAGCTGCCTCAGTGGCACCACCAGTGGATCCAGCAGAGGATCCTATTTTTGAGGAGCAGGGCAAGGTTCCTGCACCAGAGCATGCCCCGATGGATTTCATGATAGCACCGGGCTTTCAGGAGATCATGGGCCATATGATGCGGTTCATGGATACTATGACTCATGCTGGTTTATTTCCAGCGGACCCGACCATGTCTCAGACGGGAGGGGGAGAACAGACCCCTACTGCCCAAGCCCCAGGACATGCAGCTGCAGTATATCAGATTCTGGGTGCACTACCCGCAGATGGGGCCCAACCAGTTGCAGTAGTAGCACCTGAGCCTAGACCAGCTACAGACGACGGTGATCCGCAGAAGTTATTGGACATATGGACGAGGCTACACCCTCCTGTCTTTGGAGGTGAGAGTCATGAGGATGCCTAGGATTTCATTGATAGGTGCAGGGGCAGACTGCACAACATGAGGATATTGGAGTCTCATGGGGTTAAATTCACTACTTTCCAGCTGGAGGGCAGGGCCCGTAGGTGGTGGTAGTCTTATGTTCTTGGCAGACCAACGAGTTCTCCTACTATCACTTGGGAGCAGTTCACTCAGATTTCTTGGATAGGTATATCCCACCCTCCGAGAGGGAAGAGCTGCGGTACCAGTTTGAGCAGCTTGAGCGAGGTTATATATTAGTGACCGACTACGAGGTGAGGTTTTCTGAGTTGTCTCGTCATGCACTCATGATACTTCCTACCGACACAGAGAGATTGCATAGATTTGTTGCAGGGTTGCACTCTGGTATTAGGGCCAACATGGCCCGAGAGGTTGAGATGGAAACTCTTTATTGGTTGGTAGTGGAGATTGCTCGTAGGATTGAGAGCTACCGTCTGAGGAGTAGAGAGCAGGGGCAGCAGGACAAGAGGGCCCGATTTTCTGGGGAGTTTAGAGGTGCCCTGGCTAGGGGCAGAGGTCAGTTCGGGAGGGTCCAGCCCAGCAGGCCCCCATATTCAGCACCCTCACCACCTCCTAAAGTTGCTCCAGTGAGGCCTTATTTCAGTGCGATGACGGAGAGTTCTTATCGTCCACCAGCCATTTAGGGTTCCTCCGGCGAGTATTCTGGTCATCAAGGTTCTTCCAGTGCTTATTTCAGTGCCATGCTAGAGAATTCATACCGTCCTCCAGCCATTCAGGGTTCCTCCAGTGGGTATTCTGGCCATCAGGGCCAGTCTTCAAGGCAGTAGTCTATGGCGCCGAGAGGTTGTTATGAGTGTGGAGATCCGGGTCATATGAAGAGATTTTGCCCAAGACTTTGGGGCAAGGCAGTGCAGTAGAGTCATCAGCCTATGGTTTTAGCACCGGTTGTCCGACCACCCAGAGGTGGAGTACAGGTTGGTAAGGGTCTTCCTAGAGGTGGAGGCCATGCAGGGGGAGTTCATCCAACTACTGTTCAGTCAGGTAGAGGCCAGCCAGCCGGCGCTCCAGCTAGATTTTATGTTTTTCCGGCCAGACCAAATGCATTGGCCTCAGATGCCATTATCACATGTATTATTTCCGTTTGCGGTATGATGCTTCAGTATTATTTGATCCAGGGTCTACCTATTCATATGTGTCATCCCTGTTTTCTCATTTCCTGGATATTCCTCGTGAGTATTTAGGTACTCCTGTTTATGTGTCCACTCCTGTGGGCAATTTTGTGGTTGTGGACCGGATCTATTGGTCCTGTGTGGTCACATTGTATGGATTCAAGACCAGAGCGGACCTCTTGCTACTTGATATGGCTGACTTTGAGGTCATACTGGGCATGTACTGGTTATCTCCTTATCATGCCATCCTAGATTTTCATGCCAAGACTATTACCTTAGCCATGCTCGAGTTTTCGAGATTGGAGTGAAGGGGTTCCTCAATTAGTGCAGCTAGTCGGGTTGTTTCTTTTCTGAAGGCTCGACGTATGGTCGAGAAGGGGTGTTTGGCCTATCTAGCTTATGTATGGGACACCATCGTAGAGTCTCCGATGATTGATTTAGTGCCAGTAGTCCAGGAGTTCGCTGATGTGTTTCCTTCTGACCTTCCAGGCATGTCGCCAAATCGTGATATTGATTTTTGCATTGACTTAGCTCCAGGCACCCAGCCTGTATCTATTCCACGGTACCGTATGGCTCCGAAGGAATTGAAAGAGTTAAAAGAACAACTTGAGGAGTTGGTAGCTAGGGTTTATCAGATCGAGTGTATCACATTGGGGTGCCTCAATGTTGTTTGTGAAGAAGAAGGATGGGACTATGCGGATGTGTATTGACTACCGCCAGTTGAACAAAGTTACCATTAAGAACAAGTACCCGTTGTAGTGCATCGATGATTTGTTTGACCATTTGCAGGGTGTTAGGATGTTTTCTAAGATTGATTTGAGATCAGGGTGACATCAGCTGAAGATTCAGGACTCAAATATTTCGAAGACTGCCTTCCGTACTCTATATGGTCATTACGAGTTCCTTGTGATGTCTTTTGTCTTGACTAATGCCCCATTGACGTTTATGGATTTGATGAACAGGGTGTTCAGGCCTTATATTGATTCTTTTGTTATTGTCTTGATAGATGACATCTTGATCTACTCACGTAGCCTGGGGGAGCACGAGCAGCATTTGAGAGTAGTGCTCCAGACTTTGTGGGAACAGAAGTTGTATGCTAAGTTCTCCAAGTGTGAGTTTTGGCTAAATTATGTGGTGTTCTTGGGGCATGTGGTATCAGGAGAGGGTATTAAGGTGGATCCCAAGAATATTGAGGCGGTTCAGAGTTGGCCTCGTCCTACTTCAGCGACCGAGATTAGGAGTTTCTTCGGATTGGCATGTTATTATCGCCGGTTTGTGGAGGGCTTTTCATCCGTTGCAGCACCTCTGACTAGATTGACCTAGAAGGGGGGCCCATTTCTATGGTCCGACGAGTGTGAATCGAGCTTTCAGAAGCTCAAGACAACTTTGACCACATCATCAATTCTAGTGTTGCCTTCTGGTTTGGGGATGTATACAGTTTATTTCGACGCTTCACACATTGGCTTGGGATGTGTATTGATGTAGGAGGGACGAGTTATTGCATATGCTTCACATCAACTGAAGATTCATGAGAAAAACTACCCCGTGCACGCTTTGGAGTTGGCATCGATTGTTCTTGCTCTTAAGATTTGGAGGCATTACTTGTATGGAGTGTCTTGTGAGGTTTATACAGACTGCCGTAGTTTGCAGCACTTGTTCAAGAAGAGGGATCTTAATTTTATGCAGCGCGGATGGCTTGACTTACTGAAGGACTATGACATCACTATTCTTTATCATCCGGGCAAGGCAAATGTGGTCGCAGATGCCTTAAGCAGTAAGGCGGAGAGTATGGGTAGTTTGTCATTCATTTCAGCAGAGGAAAGGCCACTAGCTTTGGACATTCAGTCTTTGGCTAACAAACTTGTGAGGTTGGATATTTTAGAGCTCAGCCGAGTTCTTGCATGTGTTGTTGCTCAGTTTTTGCTATTGGGTAAAATCAAGGCTCGTCAGTTTGATGATCCGCACTTAGCAGTTCTCAGAGAGACGGTACTACAGGGTGATGCCAAGGAGGTTTCTATTGGCGAGGATGGTGTTTTGCGACTTCAGGGTCACCTATGTGTTCCTAATATTGATGGCCTGAGGGAGAGGATTCTAGAGGAGGCACACAGTTCATGGTATTCTATTCATCCAGGTGCTATGAAGATGTATCGTGACCAGAGGCAGCATTATTGGTGGCCGCGATGAAGAAAGACATAGTTGAGTATGTAGCTAGATGCCTAAATTGCCAGAAGGTTAAGTATGAGCACCAGAGGCCAGGAGGAGGCCTACTCCAGCAGATGACTATACCTGAGTGGAAATGGGAGCACATCACTATGGACTTAGTAGTTGGGTTGCCATGGACTTTGCGGAAGTTCAATGTAGTATGGGTTATTTTGGACAGGTTGACCAAGCCGGCACACTTCATTCCAGTGGCCACTACTTACACTTCAGAGAGGTTGGCCCATATCTACATTCAGGAGATAGTTCGACTGCACGGTGTGCCTGTGTCTATCATATCAGATAGAGGTTCTCAGTTCACCTTGCATTTCTGGAGAGCCGTACAGAGTGAGTTGGGCACCCGTGTAGAGCTCAGCACTGCATTCCATCCTCAAACCGACAGGCAGTTGGAACGGATAGTTCAGGTATTGGAGGACACGCTCAAATGTGTGATTGACTTTGGAGGGCAGTGGGATCAGTTCTTGCCCTTGGCCGAGTTTACTTACAATAAGAGCTATCAGTCCAGCATTGAGATGGCTCCATTTGAGGCTTTGTATGGTCAGCGATGTCGCTCTCCCATCAGGTGGTTTGAGCCTGGCGAGGCTAAGTTATATGGTACTGATTTGGTAAAGGATGCCTTGGAAAAGGAAAGGTTGATTCAGGAGAGACTTTGCATGGTACAATCCAGATAGAAGAGTTACATGGATAAGAAGGTGCGAGATGTATCATTTATGGTTGGCGAGAAAGTTCTCTTGAAAGTCTCTCCGATGAAGGGTATTAGGTTCGGCAAGAAGGAAAAGTTGATCCCAAGGTTTATAGGTCCATTTGAGGTGTTGAGACGAGTTGGGGAGGTTGCCTATGAGCTTGCTCTACCTCCCAGCTTGTCAGGAGTTCATCCAATTTTTCACATATCTATGCTCCAGAGGTACCATGCCGACTTATCTCATGTGTTAGACTTCAGTACGATTCAGCTAGACCAGAGGTTGGGTTACGAGGAGGAGCTGATTGCTATTATTGATAGACAGGATCGCCAGTTGAGGTCTAAGAGGGTTTCTGGATTGAAGGTCCAGTGGAAGGGCCAACCAGTCGAGGAGGCGACTTGGGAGCCCGAGGAGGACATGCAGAGCAGATATCCACACTTGTTCAACACTCCAGGTATGATTCTAGACCCGTTCGAGGATGAATGTTTGTTTAAGAGGTGGAGAATGTAACAAACATTCATCCTCGAACGGGTCTAGAATCACACTTGTTCAACACTCCAGGTATGATTCTAGACCCGTTCGAGGATGAATGTTTGTTTAAGAGGTGGAGAATGTAACAACTCGACCGGTCGTTTTTCTTTCTAGAACCACGTGCCCCTAAATAAGACTTCTCGTACTTTCTTTTATTGATTTATGACTTTTGGGGAAGGTTGGTTCGGCATTTGGAAGAGTTTGGGTTGGAATCAGAACACTTGGTTCCTTAAGGTTGGCTTAAAAGGCCAAGTTTCACTTCGGTCAATATTTTGGGTAAACGACCTTGGAATCGGGATTTGATGGTACCAATAGGTTCGTATGATGATTTCGGACTTGGGATTATGTTTGGAACGGGTTTCGGATGACCCGGGAGCGTTTCGGCACCAAATAGTAAAAATTTGATTCTTGAAGGTTTTTGAAGTTCTATAATTGTGGTTTGGAACGTGTTTTGATGATACCGAGGTCCAAACAGAATTCCGAGACTGGGAATATTTCTGCAATGTCATTTAAGACTTGCACGCAAAATTTGGAATCATTTCGAGTAGTATAAGTACATTTTGGCATGTTGGAAGTAGATTGAAGAATTTAAAGTTCATAAGTTCAATTGGTTTTAGGGTGTGATTCTTGGTTTTAATGTTGTTTCGGGCGTTCCGAAGGTTCAAGCGAGTCTGTTTTATGATTTAGAACTTGTTGGTAAGTTTGGACGAGGCCTTAGGGGCTCCAGATGCCAATCGGACGTCGCGAGTCGAGTCCAAGCTCAAAATGAGCTGCTGGTGCACCAGTTCTAGTGCGACCGCACCTGCGGTTGGGCAGCCGCAAGTGCGAGCTCGCAGTTTTGTGCGAAGCTACGCAGATGCGGACCAAGAGCGGAGACCAGGTTCCGCAGATGCGGTCCCTTTTCCCCATAAGTGGAACCGCAGGTGCGTTCACCTGTCTACAGGTGCGACCCTAGCCAGTCCTCCCCCTTTCCGTTGATGCGGACGATGGTCCACAGAAGAGAGACCGCAGGTGCGAAAGAACTGGAGGCCGTAAGGTTCTTTTTTAAAACGGGACTTAGGCATTTATGGGTCATTTATTTCAACTTTGGGCGATTTAGAGAGCTCTTGAGAAGGGGATTTCGACCTAGTCTTGTCAAGTAAGTAATTCTACCTCATGTGAGTTTAATACATAGTTAAAGGTAGATTTTAGCATGTAAATTAGTGAAAATTTTGGGTTTAGAGTAAAAACTAGGGTTTTGATAGAAATGGGATTTAACCACGAAAATTGTTATGGAATCTAGTGAAAATCACATAATCTTGATCCGAGAGTTATGGGTAACGATTTCCTTCCAAAATATCCGGAATCCGGGTACGTGGAACCGGGGGTAGATTTTAGGAATCTTGTAATTTGGGTTGGGAAATCACTATACTAGTAGTGAGGACTTTGGAGCTTATATTAACTAGTTTTTACCTTATTTGGATAGTTTTGGATTGTACGGCTCCGGTTTGAGGGCTTGAGAGCATTCTTGATCTTGGGAGTAAGCTTTGGAGCAAGGTAAGTCTCTTTTCTAACGTTGTAAGAGGAAAATTTCCCCATAGGTGAATTTATATAATATGTGATTACTTGTGGAGGACTATGAACGCACGAGGTGACGAGAGTCCGTACGTAGTGACTATTCCTGTTATGTACGGGTAGTTTTAGGCTTACACCATGCTTTGTGAACACTGTTAATTGATTATATGCACTATTGGTATGAGATGGGTATTCATTTCAAAATCTTAAGAATTTGAAGGTTTCAAGTAAATTTTCATTATAAAAGGTTTTAGGAAAAACATGATATGTTTATATGTAACCGCTTCGCAATTATATTCCGCGAGCGGGGTGATCCTTTCCACTACTCTCTTGGGAGCGGGCCGTTTGCCTCGGCAGGTTAATAGATGCATCTATGGTACGCGTCGTTTGACCCTTCGACAGTGCACATATAATTATTTTTTTGGATCGGGCCGTACGTCCTCGGCATTTTATGCGCATGCTATTTGCTTGGCACTTTTCTGTGACTTTAATATACTTTAAATGCCTGGAAATAAAAATTGTCAACTGAAATGATAGAAATTTAAAGGTATCTTTATGGAAAATCTGGCCACTTCCTGTTACTATATGTTATCTAGCCTTAATATCCATGCTTAGACTCATACTTAAATATATATTTTTTGGCCCTAGTGAGTGTCAAGTCGACCTCTCGTCACTACTTCTTCGAGGTTAGACTGGATACTTACTAGGTACATATTGTTTAGGTAGTCATACTACACTTCTGTACTTAATTATACAGGATCTGAGGCTTGTGCATCTAGCTACCCGTCCGGAGCACGTTCTTGATATTTGGTTCGAGATTCCACGGTGAGCTGCTCCCTTCTGATACCGTTCAACGGCGTGTTGGAGTTTCTCTTTTGTTTTTGACTGTCTATTTTATTTCGGGCAGTAGGGTAGATATATTCTTTTGTACATTCTACTAGATGCCCACATACTTGTGACACTAGTTCCTGGCACACACATTAGTAGATAATTCTTTTATGATGTAATCACTTAATTATGACTTCTTTTGGTCATCTCAGTTTTAAATTTGCCTAAACTATTCATTATTATCGAATGCTTTAAATTTAAGTTAAGTAAATGTTGGAGAAATTTTGGTAAGATAAATGGAACCCATTATTTGATTAGTGTTGGCTTGCCTAACATCATAGAATTATTTTACTTATCTTTATATATATTATTAACAACAACAACAACAAACCTAGTCTAGTCCCAACATGTGGGGTCTGGGGAGGGTAGTCTATACGCAAACCTTACCCCTACCTAGTGCAGGTAGAGAGACTGTTTCTATTAGACCCTCGGCTAAAATAAAAAAAATAAAAAAAATAAAAATAAAAAATAAAAAATAAAAGTACAATAAAAATAAAAATAAAAAATAAAAAATAAAAATAACAATAAAAATAAAAATAAGAATCACATACAGTAATACAAGATAAATAGTATCCAATAATAGCAACAGGAAATACAATACTTGAGGTGAACAAAACTACATACCGTAATAAAATCTAAGAATATCAAGGGAAATCCATGCTACTAAATCTTTCGGTGAATACTATAAACTACCTACTAACCTTCTACCTTAATCCTCGACTTCCACACCCTCCTATCAAGTGTCAAGTCCTCAGTGAGCTGAAGTAGCGCCATGTCCTGCCTAATCACCTATCCCCAATACTTCTTAGGCCTCTCTCGACCTCTTCTCAAACTCTCCATGGCCAACGTCTCATACCTCCTAACAAGAGCATCAATGCTTCTTCTTTTAATATATCCGAACCATCGCATCCTCGACTCACGCATCTTGTCCTCCATGGAGGCTACTCCCACTCTGTCCCGGATAACTTCATTCTTAATCCTATCTTTCCTGGTGCACCCACACATCCATCTCAACATCCTCGTCTCTGCTACTCTCATCTTCTGCACGTGGGAGTTCTTGACTGGCCAACACTCAGCCCCATACAGCATAGCCGGTCGAACCACCACTCGATAAAACTTACCCTTAAGTCTTAGCGGCACATTCCTATCACACAAAACACCGGAAGCGAGCCTCCACTTCATCCATCCCGCTCCGATGCGATGCGTGACATCTTCGTCAATCTCCCCATTACCCTGGATAATAGACCCGAGATACTTAAAACTCACTCTCTTGGGGATAACTTAAGCATCAAGCTTAACCTGTACATCTGCATCATGGGTCACGTCACTGAACTTACACTCTAAGTATTCTGTCTTGGTTCTACTCAGTTTGAAACCTTTAGAATCCAAGTTCTGTCTCCAAACCTCCAACCTCCCGTTAACTTTGCTACGCGTCTCGTCAATCAACACGATATCATTGGCAAATGGCATGCACCAAGGCACCTCCCCTTGGATGTGACGCGATAGTACATCCATCGCCAAGGCAAACAAAAATGGGCTAAGAGTCGATCCCTGGTGCAACCCCATCATCACAGGGAAATGGTCCGAGTCACCACCCACAGTCCTCACCCGAGTCTTAGCCTTATCATATATATATATAATCACCCTAATATACTCTACCGGAATGCCGCTAACCTCCAAACACCTCCACAGGACCTCCTTCTGAACTTTATCGTATGCCTTCTCAAGGTCAATAAACACCATATGCAAATCCTTCTTCCTTTCCCTGTACTGCTCCACTAATCTCCTTACCAGATGAATTGCTTCCGTAGTCAAACGCCCCGGCATATATCCAAACTAAGTATCGGAAATAGACACGCACCTCCTCACCCTGGCCTCCACCACTCTCTCCCAAACCTTCATAG
>ML434119.1:28981-73049 GCA_005239525.1 Nicotiana knightiana | reverse complement strand
ATGCGCATAAAATGTAAGGTATATCACATGTTAAACTATGCAATTTAGTCTCGCATCAGTGAATCTAACCATTTGAAGAGTTCATATTCCCTACTCTAAAGCCTCTGTTGATTACCCATTTTTTGTACCCTTAAAGGGTGATAAGCTACTGTTTAAGCATCTAATACGGGGTGAATTTGACCATTAAAGAGGGTCAAATTCATCTACCCTAGTGCTGTTTCATAATAATATCTAGATTTCTAAGGCCTGAACCAGACCAATATTTAAGCATCTTTATAGGATGAACTTAACCATTAGAGATTAAGTTCATTACCCTTTGATGCTGTTTTCCAACAACACCTCGATTACACAATCATATAAAGACAGTTTTAAATTGAAGCAGACTTATATGAAGTTCAGAGATTAGAAACTAAACAAACATAATGTAATACTCTATATACATGCCTCACCTCTTTGTCACATAAGTTTATACATGAATAGGTTTAAGCAAATAAAAATACAGATTCATGGAGGAAAGACAGTGGATTTCAGATCTTTATATTTCATAAAACAAACTCAGCTTACATACCTTTAAGAGCAAGATAACAAAAGGAACCTGACCAAATATAGGTCAGGCAGATGGAAATCAGCAAGAAGAAGAAAAACCCAGCAGCCACAAACAGCACCCACAAACAGCAAGAAACCCACAGTAAAGAAATCCAGAAAAGGATGATTTTGAATACCAAACGATTGAATAAAGACAGCAACAAAACCAGGTCCTTTAGGAAAGAAAACCACAGCTACAAGACATACTAAGTTCAGATTGTTTTCACACTCCTCACTGCAATCCCTTTCTGTTTCGGTTTTTTCAAGTCTTTTAGTAGTTAAGAGAGTTGTATTTTCCAGTCCAAAAAGGTTCAAAGAAGAGTCCAAAAAAAATCCAATCTAGTGGTAAAAAGTGTGTGTATATATAGGGGCATTTGGGATAGGATATGCTCAGCATATTCCTTATCCAATAAGCTGGAAATAGTACAAATGCAGTTGTCACCCTTATCCTTTTTGGGACAACTGCCTATTTTCAGAACATTCCAGCCCTTATTCCTCTTTTGAAATTACTATTTTAACCTTAAAATATCTGATTTCTTGATATTTCCTTATTCTAGAAGGTTCTTGGGTTGTTACACCCAAAATTCCTCAATTAAAATCCTATACTAACCCTTAGGACATCCTAGAATTACTCTTTAGTAATAAGGGAATAATGTTAAGTTAGTAGGTTGATTAACTTAATATTTCAAATCAGTACTAGTGCTAATGAAATTGGTTTAAGTTTTTTACTAGAAGTTGAAATTACTTAAGGGTGAGACTGAGTGAATCATTTGTTCTTAAACTTAATTAATTGAATAATTGATCTTAACTAGTTATCTAGGACTTAGATCGACTATGTTGTTAGATGATTTTTAAAATTAGGTCTACTAGTTAAGTGTGACTAATTTCTTATTGCCCAAATCAATTTAACTCAAATTGACTACCATTTGAATTAAAATCAGTAGTTAATTGAACTAATTGGTTTAAACAATTTCATTAGGTGTAATTAGGCTTATCTATTAACTCTTAGTCAATTGAGTGATTAATTCTATAAAACTGAACTTTTAACCTATTTTGATCATTCTAGGATCTTAGTTTGATTAAAGAAAGTTAGTTAGGTTAATAATTAGGTTCCTAGACTTGGTTTCCAACCATACTCACTAGTTACCTAAGTTTAGGTTAATTTCACTATTAGGTACTAATTCTAGTTTTAATGACTTGTTAATTAGCTTAAGTCAGTCAATTTAGTCTTTTAAACTTAGGTTCACTGATTTTAGGTTTAATTCAATCTAAATGTGACTAGTTCTTTCATTAACTTAACCAAATCAGTCCCCTAATTATTCTTTACTTAATCAAGTGATCTTAAGAAATGACCAACACTGAGAGACATAGGCTAAAATCATAATAGACGAGCTAACAAATCAGCTTGACAATCATAAATGGATTATGGAAAAAAAAGTCAAATAATTCAAGCGCAATCAAAAGGGAAACATAATTGATCGATGATTAATAACTAAACTATTATCAAAGCCTAAAGAACTGATTAGNCGAATCAAATCAGTGATTCCAAAATAGTGATGAACATGTTCATGGTTTCATACTATCAGCAAAGAGACAGAAAAATAAACAATAAATATAAAAAGGGAAAAGGAAATACCCGTTAAAGGGTTTGACCGAAAACAATAGATGTCGCCGGACCTTGCCGGACTCCGGCGGGGTTTGAAAATAACTTCAACCCACATGAATCAATAGCCCTCAACGAGAGCTATCGATCCATGTAGGTAGGAGCTATTAAATGTCTTCAAGTCGATGGGTAGGGGGAAAGCTAGGGTTTCTGTTTTCAGATATGAAATTGAAAGAATTTGGGTGATTTTCTTAAGAAGCTAACAACAGGACGGGGTTGAGGATGAAGAGAGGATCATCTGCTAAGAATTTGATGGTATTTGGTCGAGTTCCGGTGGCCGGAAGGCGGTGTGATCCTGGGGGCCGCTAGGGTTTCTTTTAGAGAGAAGAGAGAGAGAGAGACGGACGAAGGGGAGAGGGGGGGGGTAGACTTTCTAAGTGAATGGGGGGTAGGGTTTAGTTTGGACATTTATATAGTTAGGGATTGGGTAGTTCTCAGCCGTTGGATCTGGAAAGATCAACGGCTGAGATTTAGCACCTCTTAAACGTCGTCGTTTTGGGTACTGGGTTTGGGCAGGCCGGGTAAGGGGGTTTGGGCCTGGGTTGTTTGTAGAGGGAGATTGGGCCTGGGTTGTTTGTAGAGGCAGATTGGGCCTGGGTGATTTCAAGCCCAAGTCCGAATTTAGTCTCCCCCTTTTTTTTAAAGATACTTAGGTTAATTAATTACCTAAATAAACTCTAATAATGTACTAATCAGTCTTAAACTGATTTCATTTAATTATATGTTAATTAATGAGTTAATTAAAAGTAAAACCATTAGTTTAGTACCCATAATTATTTAAAGAACCAATTTCGTAATTTTCTTAGAAAAAATGATTAAATTATGCAACTAATTATCTAAACCCCAATTATGTCAAATAATGAAAGTTTTAAAAAATGTTTTATTGTTATTTATCACTTTATAAATTTTTAAAAGATGAACTATGCTCATGCAATGCAAATAATTCACAAATAAACACTGAAATTCAACAAAAATCTATGAAATTAATTTATTTATCGAATTTTGTAGGAGCATTTAGTAGGTGAAAAATCACATGCTCACATCCCATAGTCCCAAAGTAAATATGCAGGGGGGTCTCCCGGGATAACGTCCCGTAGTCCCAAAGTAAATATGCAGGGGGATCTCCATACCGTCCCGTAGTCCCAAAGTAAATATGCAGGGGGATCTCCCGGGATAACGTCTCGTAGTCCCAAAGTAAATACACAGCCACAACAAGAAAACATTCAGAATTAGAGTGCATAAATACAAGGCAATAAGTAATTCTAGTCTAACATGCTTCATGTAGTGTAATTAAGGCAATTTAAGAAAATAGGCAATACAGGCAACTAGGCATGATTTTCTAAGCTAACATAGACTATAGTTGCAATTAGAATAAAACGGGTAAGAAAGAAACTCAGGCTAAATATTTAAAGTAAAACAGGATTTTCAACAATTAGCACAACTATGCGCTCGTCACCTCATGCACAAGGCATTCAAGTACCAATTATCACATCCTAAGGGGTAAGGCCCCCCACACAAGGTTAGACAAGCCACTTACCTCGAACCGGGTCAAAATCAACTCGAAACCAAACGTTTTCCACGAGTATCCGACTCCAAATGGACCAAATCTATACAATTCAATTACATATCGTAAATAACATCTCATGCAACTAATTTTACTATTTAATTCAAAGTTACGACGTGAAATTAGGTAAAATGACCAAAATGCCCCTCAGTCCAGCACCTCGGAGTCGGATAAATTTTACATTTTCAGAACCCCCGTACTCTCGCGAGTCTAGCCATGTAAAAATCTCTCAAATCGGAGGTCAATCACCCACTCAAACCCCAATTTCAGAAAAAATCTAAGTTCTACCCAAAACACCGAATTTCACCCATGGAAATCTTTGATTTTAAGTTGAAAACATGGTAAATGATGTTAATGATTGAAAAGTTGAGTAAAAACCAACTTACAAATGATTTGGAAGAAGTCTTGTTCTTGGAAAAATCGCCTAAGGGTGTTTGAGTTTGAGAAAATATGAAAAATGGAGTCAAAATTCGGTTTTTGTGTACTGCAGGCTAATGGTTAGCATGGGAATTACGAACAGGGGTACGCAATTGCGAATAACCATAACATGGCAATTGCGAAGTACAGTTCGCATTTGCAAACACTGAGCAAAAGGAGGGACTTCGCATTTGCGACCAGAAATGTCGCATTTGCGAAGGTCCCATACTCGAATTTGCGAACACACATGGTCGCATTTGCGATCCCTGGCCAGCAAGGGCACCTTTGCATTTGCGATGAATAGCTCACATTTGCGAGCTCGCAATTGCGAGGCTGGCTTCGCAAATGCGAAGCCTGCAGATCAATTACACCAGCAAATTCCAAGTTCAAAAAATGCAATCAGTGGCCTATCCAAAACTCGAACGAGCCCTCGGGGCTCCAAACCAAGTATACACACTACCTCAAAAACACCCTATGAACTTATCCGTGCGATCAAATCGCAAAAATAACATCATATACATCGAATTAAGCCTCAAAATCCATGAATTCTATTAAATTTCATAAAACATCAAATTTTCCATTTTAAGTTCGAAACACATCAAACGAAATCCGTTTTCAACCAAACTTTACAGAAAGTGCTTAAACCATATATAAGACCTGTACCGGGTGCCGGAAGCAAAATACGGGCCCGATACCATCACTTTCTAATCAGATTTCATTTTTAATTTCCTTAAATATTTTCAAAAAACAATTTTACTCAAAAATTCATTCCTCGGGCTTGGAACCTCGGAATTCGATTCCGGGCATACGCCCAAGTCCCATATTTTCCTACAAACCCTCTGGGACCGTCAAATCACGGGTCTGGGTCCATTTACCCAAATGTTGACCGAAGTCAAATTTATTCATTCTAATATCAAAACTTAGCATTTTTCACATAATTTCACATTTAAGCTTTTCGGCTACACACCCGGACTGCGCACGCAAATCAAGGAAACTATAAATAAGGTTTTTCAAGGCCTCGGAAGTACGGGATGGGTAATAAAACAGGTGATGACCCTTTGGTTCGTCACATTCTCCACCTCTAAAACAACCTAGTGAGGCAAATGATCAATTAGCCTTAGTTGATGGACACAATGATGAAGCGTCTATGCAGAATCATAAGGAAATATCCAGTCTCAATCCTGCAACACCAGCTTTTAAACATATATCACCTAGGAGGGACAAGTCAAAGAAGTAGGATACTACAGTGCCAACTGGGAAGAATCTTAATTTGGGTATCCCTAATTCTAACTCTGCTGCTCTTACAGTGAATATGACCACATATGAAAATACCAACCAGGAACAAATCAGGAACAATGGGAAGACTGTGGGTGATAACCAACAAAAGGAGTCTACTGCACAGTGGGTGCAAAGAACCTTCAATGACAATATGGTCGCAACCAACACATCATGCCAAGAGGTTCCAACTCAGGATACTAGAATTGATGCAGAACTGGGAAACAAGGAAGATAATGACCAAGTTGTGGATGCAGATTTTGTCAAAGTCCAAACCAATGAGAGGATAAAGTGGAAAGGTGGTAGACTTTGGGTTGATCAGACATAAGTTGACTCAGAGGAAGTAGATATTCATGATGAGATGAAAAGTGATGATGAAGGTGGAGGTGATACAAATAATGAGGAGGATCTAAGGGAGAAGGGTAACAATAAAGAAAAATTGACTATGGAGGAGCAAAGCCTCAAAACACATGTTGTTCAGGTACAAGTTAACACTGACAATGATATAGTGTGTAATGATGATGATCCTGGTGATCCTGGTGATCCTGGTGGGACAATAGGAGTATTAGTGGGTAAGAGACAAGAGGTAGCAGGGAAGGTGGCAACAGATGATGGCATAGTTAATTCAAAAAGTAAACCAAAAGGAGCAAGAGATCAAAGTACTAAATACAGATTGCAGCAGGTAGTACTATTCCATCGAACATGAGACAAATTGATACTAATAATGGGAACAAGACAGTAACAGATATGCAGAAGAAGGCAGACCATTTAATAATTGATAAGGATAATTTGCAAGTTGAGCATGTCAACAAAGACATGGATGAAGAGTCATTAGCACAGAATTTCCTCAATGTGGCTAGGCAGGGAGACCCATCTCCAAGGCACGTGGAGAAAGGGAAATCAGCAGCAAAAGGAAGAAGAAAGCAAGGGAAAGATACAAAAATAGCCCCAACAAGAGGAGTACAAACGAGGAGAACACTCTCAAAATCCCAGAACCTTTAATGGATGCATTGATATTGAATGTAACGTCTGTTAATACTATGCAGGCCTTTGAAAGTTTGATAACAATGCACAGACAACATCATTTTGAATTTAAATGAATCATGGAGCCTAAGCAACATTCTTGTAAAGTAGAGAGGTACAGAAGGAGAATTGGATTAGCCCAGGCAGTAGTGAATGTTTCTAATAAGATTTGGGCTTTCATTGATGAAGTATTTGAGGTGACGATAGTATATAACCTGGTACAACAGCTCACTTTGAAATTATTTCATACAGAATCACATGTGGAATTTATGCTCACATTGGTGTATGCTAAGTGTGATGCTATTGAAAGAATAGAATTATGGGACTCTCTATATGCTCTGGCCTCAGACATGTCATTACCATGGCTTGTGGGAGGTGATTTCAATGTCATTTGGGATGAGGAGGAGAAGTTTGGTGGTTTACCTATGTCACTGAATGAGGTGGATGATTTTAGACATTGCATCAATACCTGTAATTTAACAGATTTCGGATTTAAGGGGAGCATTTTCACCTGGTGGAATGGAAGGTCTGAAGATGATTGTATTTTCAAGAGGCTCGATAGGTGTCTTGGCAACAGTGAACTGCAGCAGACCTTTCCAGGATTAGAAGTCACTCATTTATCCAAAGTTGGATCTGACCATTGTCCTATGTTGTTGAAATGTGATATAGAGGCCACACCAATCAAGAAGCCATTCAGATTCCTCAATTTCTGGGTAAAACATGATATATTCAAGAGGTAATCAAAGAAAATTGGACAGCTGATTTCTGTGCAAATCCATTCGTCATCTTCAACCATAAGTTGAAGAAGCTTAAGAAAGCTTTGTCCAACTGGAGCAAGATTACATATGGGGATATATTTTAGAGAATTGCGAGCTTAGAAGAATTTGTGATGGTCCATGAAAGACAATTTGAAGTTGCCCCTACTCAGATGAATCGACAAAGGTTGCAAAAGGTACAAGCTGAATTGATAAAGTACTTGGCACTGGAGGAACAATTCTGGAGACAAAAAGCAGGCATGAGTTGGTTCAAAGATGGGGATAGAAATACCAAATTTTTCCATGCTCAAGTAAATGGGAGAAGTAAAAGGTTGAAATTGAACAGAATACAAGATAGTGGTGGAAACTGGATTGAAGAAGAGGAGGAGATTACAGCTGAGGCAGTCAACTTCTATAAGGAGCAATTTAGTGAAACTGTAGTGCCAACTAATTTTGACATACTGAATTATATGCCCAGTTTGGTTAATGAGTCACAGAGGGAACATCTCGTGAGAATGCATACAAAACAGGAAATCAAAATGGCAGTCTTTGGTTTGAATGGAGATTCAGCAGGGGGACCAGATGGATTCACAGGGGCATTTTACCAAGCATGTTGGGACATAATAGAAGAATACATATACAATATGGTACTAGCTTTTATTTGTGGACAACAATTGCCTATATCAGTCACACACACAAATATTGTTATGCTCCCTAAGAAGAAGGAAGTAACTACATTTGCAGACATGCGACCAATCAGCCTTAGCAACTTTGTTAACAAGATTTTCTCTAGGGTGATTCATGAAAGATTGGTTGGGTTGTTACCTAGTTTGATATCTGAAGAACAAACAGGCTTTTTGAAGGTAAGGAGCATAGTGGAGAATGTTCTTTTAACACAGGAAATCATAACAGATATAAGGCTCAAAACTAAGGCAGGACCAAACTTTGTGATTAAACTGGATATGGCAAAAGCGTATGATAGGATATCATGGTTGTTTCTTACTAAAATGATGAGGAAGTTGGGTTTTGTAGAGGACTTCATTGGCATGATATTTGATCTGATTGGGAACAACTGGTACTCTATCTTGGTGAATGGGCAGCCTCATGGATTTTTCAAGTCATCGAGGGGTGTTAAACAAGGTGATCCTTTGTCACCTACATTATTCATATTGGCTGCTGAAGCTTTGTCTCAAGGTCTGAACTCTCTACATCAAAATCAGTACTTCTATGGATTTGGACAGCCCAAATGGAGCCCAAAAATAAATCATTTGGCCTATGTAGATGACACTATAATATTTTGCTCTTCTAATGAATTGTCATCAAGACTGGCAATGAGTGTCTTAGGTGCATACGAGTCAGCTTCTGGACAGTTGGTGAACAAAAACAAATCTGCTACCTATATGCACCATTTAACAGATGATGAAGTGATGAGGAAAGTTGAAAGAGTAACTGGCATTGCAAGGCAATAGTTCCCATTCACATATTTGGGTTGTCCAATATTTTACGCACGGAGAAGAGCAGACTACTATCAAGGTTTGCTCACAAAAATAACGGACAAATTACAATCATGGAAAGGCAAATTGTTGTCAACAGGGGGTAGGGATGTACTGATAAAAAGTATTTTGCAGAGCATGCCAATTCACTTGTTGTCTGCTGTGAATCCACCTAAGTATGTGATCAATAAGGTTAATAAAATCTTTGCTCAGTTATTCTGGAGCAGTAATATTGGAGGTAATTCAAGGCACTGGGCATCGTGAACTACTTTATGTATGCCAGTTGAAGAGGGGGTATTGGATTTAGGTCACTTCATGATGTTTCAAAGGCACTATTTTGCAAGCTCTGGTGGAATTTTCGAACAAAACCAAGCCTATGGAGCTCTTTTATGAGTCAAAAATACTGTACGAAGTTAAATGCAGTCATAGTGGCTTGGAGAGATGGTTCACATATATGGAGAAAGATGATTCAATGTAGGGATATAGTTGAACATCAAATTCTGTGGAAGCTAAGGATGGGGTCGGCACTATTTTGGTTTGATAACTGGACTGGATTAGGCACTTTATACTTCCTGGTTCCACAACAATTTGGTGTGGATGAAGACTTAAATAATGTTTGGGATTTGGTGGAGAATAATGCTTGGAATGTAGGCAGATTATATGAGGCTCTCCCAGAAGAATTGGCACAGCACATCATTGATAATATTCCACGCCCAGGGCAGCACCACACACTGGACATTCCTTTCTGGATGCTGGAAAAAAAAGGGAACTTCACAGTCAAGTCAGCATGGGATTATCTGAGAAGTACGGACAACACTAGTATGGATTATAAGATGATGTGGGTAAGGGGTTTGCCTTTCAAGATTTTCTTCTTCATGTGGAAAGTTTGGAAAGCCAAGTTTCCATTAGATGACTTTATGAGAAGATTGGGTTACTTCATGCCATCTAGATGTTGGTGCTGTGGTGATCCTAAGTAGGAATCACTCGTGCATCTATTTTTGACTTCTAACTCAGCTAAAACCGTGTGGAAATATTTTCTTCAAAGAGCTGGGATATCAGTAGAGGGACTGAATCTACACCAATCCATTACTACATGTTGGACTGGCAAGGTCATCCCTAGAATCAAACCAATTATGCATGCAGTACCAGCATGTATAGTGTGGGAGTTGTGGAAGCGAAGGAACAGTTTAAAATATGGGGAAGTCATCTCAACCAGCAGAGTAATATACCAGGTATCATCCCCCTTACAAGCATTGGTGCAGGTAAGAAAACAAGGGCTTCAAGTGCCTCATAGGTGGCATGATCTACTTATTATGCTGCAAAACTTTACTCCTAAATTGAAATGGGACAAGGTGATATGGGAGTGTCCTGAAGAAGGCTGGATTAAAGTAAACTGTGATGGTGCAAGAAGAGGAAATCCAGGAAGAAGTGCTATTGGATTCTGTCTGAGGGATGAGGTTAGGGATGTCAAGTATGGAGCAGGAAGAGAAATTGAGGAAGGTTCAAATAATGAAGCAGAGGTCAAGGCCATGGTTGAAGCATTGAGGGTGTTCAAGGAGATGAATTATTTGCAAATTTGTTTGCAAACAGATTTGATGCTTCTAAAGAACATAATAGAAGGATTGTGGAAACCTCCTTGGGCTATCGTGGATCAGATTGAGGAGATAATGAAAATAAAAGAGGAACACAATATTAAGGTTTCTCACACATATAGAGAGGGAAATAGACTGGTTGACCATTTAGAAAATTATGCTCTGGATGTAGGGGACACTGAATGCTATGACTATTGGCAGCTAGATGCAATTAGTAGGAGGATAGTCAATGAGGACAAACACCAATGGCCATATTTGAGGATCAAGGTTGCAAGAAATTAATAGGTGCAAAGGGTAAGGAAGCAAAAGGAAAAGGTGGTTTGGAATGTCGTGGTTACCATACTCAAATCTATAGAGAGGAGAGTGTGGGGATCTATTCTGGAGCCTTAACTTATGGAGTCACTGATGGCCATGAACAAATCAGTAATGAGGAGTTCATGGTTGTCCAGTTTTACACTAACTTTGTTGTTTGTTTTGCAGGTACAGTTTCAGTACTATTGTCCTTTGCCTTGATAGAATTTTAGTTGGTGGTATCAGTGCCTAGCACTCATTCCACTGGAAGGACAGTCAAGGTAGGCAATAGCATTGAATTGAGAAAGAAAAATAGTGGGAAAAGGAGATGTTGCATTCATGGAAAAGAAAATATTGGGAGTTAGGCGAGGTAAAGGAGGAGAGTATCAAAGCTAAGACAAACAAAGGAACACTGTCCAGAATGCTTAACAGAATTTGATAGTTTGGACAAGGGAGAGTAAGGGTAGGGGAACCAGATTTGGAGTTACCAATGAAAGAAAACATAGAGGTAGGAAAGTGTCATGCAATAAGATCAATGTCCACAAAGTCTAATCGAATTGTACATAAGGGAGAGGAAGGGAGTATAACTCATTGGGAGATACGCAGTCTTAGAAGGAAAAGAAAAGTTCCATTGTCCAGAATGTTTAATCGAATTGGGCAATATAGAAGAGGGGAGTTTTTTGAATCTGGAGTTTTAGGACATCATGGATATAATCCAAACCACAGGGAGATTGGAACATTTAGAAATAAGGTGACAAGGAGATGCAGGGGAATGGAAGTATCATGTGGTCAAGCTGTACAAATCCTTTAGGCAGAGTACAAGGAGAACACTTTTTAGACTAACTTTGTTTTCTTTTTTGCAGGAAACAATATTGTACTCATACCTTGTCACTCATTACAACTTCCAAGGGTGGTATTAGCACTTGGTGCTCATTCCCTAGAAGAAGGAAAGGTGACATGCATAAGTAGGAGAAAGTAAAGAGGGAAGAATGAGTCCTCATGCACTGCACAACATTCGTGTTGGACTGTAAACATGGGCATTTGGGATCAATCATGGATCAAAATGACAACATGGCTATACATTATAACACATGAGGTATCATTTGGTGGAAGGGTCTTAATGCAGAACAAAGAGATTACACATGCCATAGGAATCAAAAACAGTATAACTGGATTATCATACGTCCAGTATGTTGTAGTTGGCAGTCCCAAAAGTATAACTGGAAACAAGATGGGCAAGGTCAAACACTGGGATGGTCGTAAGGCTAACAAAGGACGATACACAAGCAATGGCTACATATTTTTTGGGGTTCGACAGGGAAGCATGCAGCTGATAGCAACAACTGGGATCGAATGCAAAACATTTGTTATGGAATGCAGATCATTAGCATACGGGATTCTACTTCAAGAAATGGACATGAATTAGACATTGATCGAGCAACACAGTTTGAGTGACTATCATGGCAACAAGTTTTACAGATTATCTCGGCTAGTTTTTATACAAATTTTAGACAATAGTGTTCATATTATTAGTATTTCAGTGTGTAATATAAAGTTTGGGATGATCAAGCCCAAAGTTGATAATAGGATCTATGTAGTAGGCATAAACTATGGTTTTTCACTTCGCAAGACACATGCTACTTTGTTTTATTTTACTTTATATAAATAAAAACTAGCCCTAGGCACTGCCTAGCGGATTGCTAAAAAAAAAACCTATCATCTTTGGTTCTGCTGATGCTTATTCACTTCAGAAAATTATTGATATTTTGACATTATATGAGTACACTTCAGGGCAGTTGATCAACAAGGAAAAAAGCTCATTCTATATGCATTCAAAAGAAGCAGGAGACTTGGTAAATGCAGTAGCTACTATCACTGGATTATCTAAAGGTAGGTTTGCATTTACTTACCTTGGATGTCCAATTTTCTACACAAGAAGAAGGAAGATGTACTATAATGACTTGATCCATAAAGTGAACTCAACATTGCATTCTTGGAAAGGGAAATTGTTATCTTATGGAGGAAAGGATACATTGATTTCCAGTGTGCTTCAAATTATGCCTACACATATACTGTCAGTACTTGATCCACCAAATAATGTTATTGATCATCCCCATAAAACATTGGCAATGTTTTTCTGGAGTAATAAGGAGGAAGGTAGGAGTAGGCACTAGACAAAGTGGATTAATGTATGTCTCCCTAAGGAGGAAGGAGGGGTAGCTTTTAGTTCTTTGAATGATGTTTCAAAGGCACTGTTTGCAAAGTTATGGTGGAGGTTTAGAACATCTAAATCTTTATGGTCCAACTATATGTGGAATAAGTATTGCAAGAAAGAACTACCTATAGTATTTCAATTTAGGGAGGGATCACATGTCTGGAGGAAGATGCTAGAGGCAAGAGAGGAGGTAGAGCATGAAATCTTATGGGAGATGAATAGAGGTTCTACTAATGTATGGCATGAGAACTGGACTGGGTTAGGGGCTCTATATCATGTACTACCTGCAGAATGTCCAATAAATGAAGGGTTACAAGATGTTGTTGAGTTGAGAACTGGAGAAAGATGGGATGATACACTTCAGGATCAAACTTTCCCATTGGAGATTGCAGATCATATTAGACATGAGGTTGATTATGTGAATGGTAATGACTTATGGGATATTCCAAGATGGATGCCTACACGTTCAGGTAAGTTTACAGTCAGTACTGCTTGGAAAAGGTTGAGGCATAGGGAACCAAAGAATCCAGAATTTGCAAAGGTGTGGACTAAAGGGTTACCTTTCAAAATCTCTTTCTTCTTATGGAGAGTTTGGAAAGGAAAAATTCCTACTGATGATTTATGGCGGAGATGGGGATATATGGTGGTGTCTAAGTGTTGGTGCTGCATGCCAATACATGAAGACTCATTCCAGTACTTGTTCTTGACAAGTGATACTGCTAAGAAGGTGTGGAACTGATTTTCATATGTTTTTGGACTAGTCATTAACTTAATATAGGTGCATCAAGTAATTAGAGAATGGTGGAATGCAAAGTGTTGTCCTAAGCTTAAGCCTTTGTTCCAAGCTGCTCCTGCGGTGATTTTATGGGAGATTTGGAAGAGAAGGAACACAATTAAACACGGGGGGAGGGGGGGTAGTATCTTGTAATAGGGTGATTCATGAAGTTAATAAAACTTTGCATTATTTAGCAAAAGTGAGGTATCCTTGGTTGCATGGAATCCCAGTATTGTGGCCAGAAATGGTTAAGTTCTTTGAAAACTACAAGCCAGTTGTAGTTACTAAGAAAGTCGCATGGAAATCTCCCTATGAAGGATGGTATACGTGTAATACAGATGGTGCATCAAGAGGAAATCCGGGTCCTAGTTCGTATGGATTTTGTGTTAGGGATTATGAGGGTGACTTGATGTATGCTAAGGCTAAGGAGATAGGGGAGGCAACAAATATTGTAGCTGAAGCAAAGGCAATTGTAGAAGGATTGATATACCATGTGGAGAGAAAGATTCATCCATTGATTATAGAAACTGATTCACTGGTGATGAGGAAGATCATTGATGATGAATGGGATACACCTTGGTGAATTGGGGTTGAAGTGAGGAGAATCAAGAAGATAAAGAGTACATATAATGTGCTCTTCCAGCATATCCTAAGGGAAGGCAACAAAGTCGCAGCTTTTTTAGCTAACCTTATGTTCTCTTTTGCAGGTACAATCACATTCCATTCTTTTCAGGAACTACCATCAGAAGGAAAGACGTTGATCAACATGGAAAAATTTCAAATTCCTAACCTACGAGTTAGGATGGCCAAAAGGAAGGAACATGATTAATAAAGACAACCATCACTATAATGCCAGAACTTTTTATCTCTTTTAACTAGAACTTGATGAAAGATTATCCAGTGGTATTAGTATGTTATCATACTCATTCTGGAGATCACTTTTCAAGTGAAAGTGGTTTCTTAAAAGGTTCATCAGAATTGCATTCATTCTCTGAACTGCCTTGTTTAGGGAGTAAATTAATCAATCATGACAAATCCCAAACTCCTAATCTTAGGGTCACAATAGCAAAGAGGAGAGCTCCATATTAATGGCACCTTATGATCTGATTCTGCACCTATCTGCTTATCTCTTTTGGTTTGTTTTATATTGTGTTGTTGGGGTACATTGGAAGTATCTTGATACTGCACAAGAGTTATAGGAGAAGCAGATTGTGGATGGTGCAATATTACATTGTGATGAGAAGTTCAAATGTGAAAAAACTGGCTGAACTTGTGCCTGTAAGTTTCTGGAGATTGGTATTGCACTTCCCAGTGGTATCAACATGGTTCCATGCTCAGTGTGGGGTGTCATGACAATGTTCAGAAGAAGCCATGCCACTATAGTGCTGGCAGTACTAGTGATGTGTTTAAGTAGGGCTACTGATCAGTACAGGCTAAGAGATTCAAATACAATGGTTTCCCATGAAGAACACAAAAAGGAAGTTGAATTTGCTGGATTAGAGCTCATTGGATCAATCGATTGGTGTAGCTGTTTGGAGTCCATATTGGCCTTTGGAATGCATACCCTGGCGCCTAGTGAGAGCATTAGAGGTGTTACTTGGTATTTGCTTTTGGCCATTGGATTCACTTACACTGACAGGAGATTGATTCATTCAGCTTTACATGTTGTAATAGTTAGTACTTTCATTTGTAGCTTATTAGCTTTTACATATTCTAGTAGCTTAGTACATTTTAGATTTTATTTTGGACATCTTGTATAATTTTGGACCCTATTTTGGGATTTTTGTATATATTATCCACTAGGCAGCATGCCTAGTGGTATATATGCTTAAAAAAAACCCTAAACCTAAAAACCCTAAACCAACACGCTCTCCTCTCCCTTCCGTTTTCTCTCTAGAATGGCGACTTAGGCCTTACCATGGTTGCCAATGCCTCTCCCCAGCCTTTGGCTGTGGGAGAGAGGAATTCAAACCCTAATATCATCAATTCTTATGCTACACGATTAACTACAAGTCAATCTGCCCAAAATCCATGAAAAATGCAACTATAACCTATTGAGTTTGTCCATGGGGAACCTATGATACAGTTTACAATGGATGAAGTTCATCAATTCAGTGTTGAGGAGGGATTACACCAAGCAGTTGCGATGAATCTTGCATACACGCACCCAACAGTCCATGATTTACGCAAGTCGATTGCGAAATTTTTTGGGATTAAGGGCCACTACCGTATAGGGCAACTAGAACATAGACATATGCTCATTAGATTTGATCTCTATGAAGACTATGTTCTTGTTGCTTCAAAATCAGTTGGGTATTTTCACTTCAATGGGGATGATTATTTGTACAGATTGTTCCTTTGGACATTGTTATTTAACCCTAAAGAGGAAACTTCAAGGGATTGGGTTTGGATTTCACTACCAGGTTTGCCTCCAGATTTGTTTGCAAAGACCTCGTTACTTTCTATTGCTTCAGCTGTTGGAAAGCCACTGGCAATTGATAAGGCAACACATGATAGATCAATACCAAGCACAGCACGAGTTAAGGTGGAGTTAGACTTGCTTGATAATCATCCAAAGAGAATTAGGTTACAATACCTGGACACAAAATCAGGAAGAATCACTGAACACTTTCAAGATTTTGTGTATGATAATCTCCCAAGTAATTGCAGCTACTGTAAACATCAAGGTCACGGTGAAAAAATATGTCGTGTGAAGAACAGACAAAAGAAGGATCAGCAGGAAAGTTTGGTCGAAAGGAATGGTAATAATGATCTCTTATTACGTACTGATAAGATGAACAAGGTGGAAAAGTTACAAGGAGATGCTAGGAATTATTTAAATTCCAAAAGAGCTGGGAAACAACTGGAAGAAAGATCTCGACGTAAAAATCTGCAAGAGATTGATTTGAGCCAAGTAATGACTGGTAATAAGCAACAAGCGGTAGCAGTAGATGCTGCATCAGCTCCTGTGAAATCTAAACTTCTAGCTGATATTCCTGCTGCCACAGTCTTTGTACGGATGTATGCAGCTACTGATGTTGCTTTGAAGGTTGTTTTTGATCGAGCTGGTACTTCGAACATGCTTAATGTGGTTCAACATGTCGCTGGGGAATCTGGGATTCAAATTGGTAATGATCAAGATACTACAGTTGCACATGAAGCAATTGGAAAACCACCAGTTGTTACACTTACTGCTCGTGCACTGAATAATATAGTTGATCGAGCTGTATCTAGGAGTGTTAAACCTGCTGCTGCAATTGATTTTGTTGAAAAAATAACAGGTTTAGTTCCAGTTGAAGTTGCTTTAGAAGGGGCTGAGTCTAAGTGTACAAAAACAGCAGCCCTGTTGAACCCTGCAGTAGTTGAACTAGCTAAAAATCAGCAGCTGATATAACTACTGTTGTGCAAGATGTAGATTTGGAAAAAAAAGCTGCACAGGTGCTTGATACAGACAAATCTGGTGCAAATCCGGCGGAAGAAACTGCTGTTGTGGATGCAAGTTTGGAAACTATTAATGTTGTGAATGCAACTGGTGTGATTAAGGATGTTAAGCAGCCCCAGAATTTGGTAGTTGATCAGGCTACTGCTAGTGCTGAAGCAGTATGTTTGAGGGCAGGAACTGCTAGTAATCTCAAGCAAAAATTACCAGATGAAACTGTTGAGGGAGATAATATTGCTGAGATAAGGGTAGAATACTGGACAACGCCGATGAAACTGGGCAGAGATATATATGAAGAGGGAGAAGAAGATGAACTTTTGAATAAATGTCGTGCAGAGGCAGCAAGAAAAGGTGACTTATCACCTATGCATAGCGGCAAAATAAAGAAGACACATACAAGAGAAAAAAGATGGGACGACAAGGTGAGTGGAGATGCAAACATAAGACGACTTCCGATGAGAGTTGCAAAACAAAAAAAGATCGTTCCAACTACGTCAACAACAACATGAAGTTTGAAGATATTTTGAAGAAGATTGACGATAAAGACAAGCGTCTACAAGTTGAAGATTTCACAAAATTAGAGAAGAGAGAGCATCACTATTACTTCTATATCTTTTTATTCTACCATTACAAGCATAGTTATATGTAATATCATCACAGTGTATGTTATAAACTCTGTGATGATCATAGAATATCTAGTTCTAGCTAGTTCTTTCTTTTTACATGCATGTTAGTAGATGAGTCTATTTTATGCCTCGTTAGGATTAAGGTTTAGCCCAGTAGTTGTTGCTCATAGCCTATGCCTTTGGGAATATACCCAAACGGCTATGAAATTATATGCCCTCATGAGACTTTGCAGGCAGCTACACCATGATTCCTCTACATGAGGCTGCCATATAGGGCATTGTGAGGTGCAGAGGAGTGATTATATAGCCAAGGCATAGAGGCAACACTACTGGTGCTATTATCACCCTTATTTGTACTATTCCTATATGGGTTCTTTTTTTTCTTTTTATTATTAATAAAATATCCCTAAGCACCTGCCTAGTGGATTTTCTTTTAAAAAAACACTAACAAAAAACCCTAAACCTAATGATACTGGGAGACAAGAATGGAAAGTTGAATCTTAATCCTAATGAAACTGGGAATAGGGTGGCTGGAAATTCTAATCCTACTGGAGAAGGGAGTCAAGAGGAACTGAGGCGTGTGAAGAAGGAAGCAGTTGAAAAAGTATTGGAAAATTCAGGTAATCCTACTCCTAATGGGATTCACTCTACAGGTGATCAAGAACTGACAAAATCTGATTCTATTCCTACGGGTTTGGAGGAGAGGGTCAATAAGGAGTCGACTATTGAGTGGGTACATAGGATATTTGGTACTAGCAAAGAGGAACTTAGGTAGCTCAATGTGACCACTAACTACTCTTGTCAGGATATACCATCTCAAACATATGGTGATTCTGGGCAATTAGAGGAGTTTAATAAGGTGAATTCAGCTAAGGCATTATGGAGTGATGAAGTGGAGATCATGGAGAGTCAGCAGGGTGATAAGAATGCAACAACAAACAAGGAAGAAAGGGACAACATTCAACTACAAAAAACTGGAATTATTGTAGATGCTATAGTAAACCCTAGCAGTTCCAAAACTAGGGTTGAAGATATTCTGAGTTCTATGATGGATCAAGATGGGAAATCGATTGGAGGTGATAAAGTAACATCTAAGGAAGCTGGAAGACTAGATAGTTCAGGTCAAACATATTAGAGCAAGAAGGAGGGAAATGGAACAGTAACTTCTGCAAAAATTAGAAATATTTTGGCATATGTCGATGGTGTTCCTGTCTATGCATTGGAGAAGGGACACGATGAGGTTGTTCATATGAAGGTTATAGATGATACAGTGGGGCTAGATCAGCAGACAGGACAAGGGAAGATAGGTGAATCCAATGGAACAGTAATTTCTATGCAGGCAGCTGCAGTAAATCCTGGACTTGGCAATGTTTATGAGATGCAATTTCAATTGATGCATGTTGTTGTTTCATCCATGGAGCAGACCAAGGAACTTGAATTGAGTGATAAAGAGTTTGAGAAAGCAATTGTACCAAGAGAATCTGGAGAAATAGAGGAGGTACCAATGGAATATGGAACGGATAAAATCATGCAATTGCACCTTAATGTTCCATTGAAGACTCCTTTTCAGCATTTGCATGATCTTGTTACTCATAATGTGTTACCAATTGAGGAAGATATCCTGGGCCAAAATACAATGGAGGATGAAGGAGAAGATGAATCAACTGCTGAAAATTTCAAGCAAGTATCTAGGGATGGGGATCTATCACCTACAACCAGTGCTAAAGGAGGAAAGAAGACAAAGAAGAATCAAAATAAAGAGTCTATTCAACCTACAAGAATTATGCCTAGGAGGGCAGCATCTCTATCTAAATAATGATGATCAAGACACTCATTTGGAACATAAGGTCTGTAAAAACCCAATAGGCCTTTCCTAGAGTGATCAATATGAATAGGGAAGATAATTTTGGTGTTGTTGCATTGATGGAACCTTTTCAAAAGAAAGGATTCATTAATAGATATAGAAGAAGGCTGAATATCGAGACCGATTATGCAAACATTAATGGGTAAATATGGTTATTTTTTGATTCAATAGTAGAGTGGGAACTGGTGGAAGATACTGAACAACAAGTGATTGTGAAAGTGTTTCATCATGAGTTGGGTCAGCACATGATGATGACATTTGTCTATGCTAAACGTTCAGCAATGGAGAGGATAGAATTGTGGAATCATTTGTATTACTTAGCAAGTGATTTGGAGTTGCCATGGTTGGTAGGAGGGGATTTTAATGTAGTGTTGCATGAAGATGAGAAGATAGGGGGACTGCCTGTGCATCCTCCTGAATATGAGGACTTTGCCTTTTGTGTTAATTCTTGTGGCTTGTTTGAACAAGGGTACAAAGGGAGTCCATTTACATGGTGGAGTGGGAGGTCTAATGATTAGTGTTTATTCAAGAGGCTGGATAGAATCTTTGTGAATTTTCCTTTTCAGAATATGTTACCTACTATTGAAGTGGAACACTTTATTAGAACTGGTTCAGACCATGCTCCTTTGTTGTTGACTTGTGGTGAGCAGATTGTCAATTGTGTCAAGCCATTCAGACTCCTAAATTTCTGGATCAAACATGCTACTTTCAAGGAGGTGGTGAGGCAGAATTGGGAAGCTGACTTTATAGGTGATCCTTTTATGATGTTCAAGCAAAAACTCAAGAAGGTAAAGGCAGCTTTACCAAAGTGGAGTAGGGACACTTTTGGAGATATATTCAAGTAGTTGGTAATCCTGGAAGACATAGTTAAGGTTAAGGAGATGTTGTTTGCGGAGGATCCAACAATTAAAAATAGAATTGTACTACAAAAACTCAATCAAAGTTGAAGAAATATCTGATCATTGAGGAGCAATATTGGAAGCAAAAGGCTGGTATGAATTGGTTTGCTGAAGGAGATAGGAACACTAGCTTTTTTCATAATCATATGAATGGAAAAAGAAAGAAGCTGCAATTGAAGAGGATACAAAATGCTAGTGGGATGTTGATTGAAAGTCAAGAGAAAATGGTTGATGTTGCAGTAGAGTTCTATAGAATACAACTCTCCAATGAAGGTGATACTTCTGATTTCTCTTTATTAGATAATGTACCATCCATGGTTACATTGGAGCAGAACATGGAGTTAAGTAGGCTGCCAACATTTGAAGAAGTGAAAGGGGCTGTGTTTGAACTTAGAGGGGAAAGTGCTAGTGGTCATGATGGATTCACTGGTGTTTTTTATCAATCTTGTTGGGATATTGTTGGTAGAGACATACACAGTATGGTTCTGCACTTTTATGGGGGAGCAACACTGCCAAAATCCATAACACACACTAATCTAGTTCTATTTCCAAAGAAGCTTAGAGTGGAGACTTTTTATGACCTAAGACCTATCAGATTGAGCAATTTTGTTAACAAGGTGCTGTCTAGGGTGCTACATGATAGGTTGGAGAAGTTTCTGCCATCATTGATATCTCCCAATCAATCAGGATTTGTGAAGGGTAGGAGTATATTTGAAAACATCCTATTGACACAAGAGATAGTGACAGATATAAGGCTAAGGGGGTAAGCCAGCTAATGTGGTCATTAAGCCGGATATGGCTAAGGCTTATGACAGGGTCTCATGGAAATATTTGTTACATGTGTTGAGAATGATGGGGTTTCAGAACATTTCATTAACATGGTTTAGAATTTGGTGTCAAACAATTGGTATTATGTATTGGTGAATGGACAAGCTTCAGGACTCTTCAAGTCCACTAGAGGTGTGAAATAAGGTGATCCCTTATCTCCAACCTTGTTCATATTATCAGCTGAGGTGTTATGAAGATCATTGAACAAACTGTTTGAGGATAAATCTTTTGTGGGGTTTGGAATGCCTAAATGGTCAGATCCTTTGAATCATCTAGCATATGCTGGTGATACTATTATATTTGCATCTACTCATCCTCCATCTTTGAGCAAAATAATGAAAGTGGTGGGAGATTATGATAAAGTGTCTGCTCAGATGATAAACAAAGCTAAGAGTTCCTACTACATGCATGCTAAGGTAGGTCATGGAGTCTTTCAAGCATTGGGGGATATTACTAGTTTCACACGAGGTAAATTCCCATTTACATTCCTTGGATGTCCTATTTTCTATACTACAAGGAGGAAAGAGTACTATGATGATCTTATCAAGAAGGTGAAAGCTAAGTTGCACTCATGAAAAGGCAAGTTGTTATCATTTGGGGGTAAAGCAACACTTATTTATAGTGTATTGCAAAGCACGCCAGTTCATATGCTCTCAGTTTTGGACCCTCCAAAGAACATTTTAGAACATCTTCATAAGTTGTTCGCAAGATTTTTCTAGAGTACAAAGGAGGAGGGAAGAAGTAGGCACTGGGCTTCCTGGTAAAATCTATGTCTACCTAAAGAAGAAGGGGGATTGGGGTTCAGATCCTTACATGATGTCTCTAAGGGATTGTTTGCTAAGCTTTGGTGGAGGTTTAGAACTACAAAGTAACTGTGGTCCAACTTCATGTCGAACAAATATTGTGAGAAGGAGCTGCCAACAGTAGTTCAGTTTAGAGAAGGATCCCATGTTTGGAGGAAAATGTTTAATGCTAGGAAGGATGTTGAGCATGAGATTCTATGAGAGTTGAATAGTGGAACAAAAAGACATATGGCATGAGAATTGGACAGGCATGGGAGATCTATATCATGTACTTCCTGAAGATTTTCCTATCAATGAAGATCTACAAGAAGTATCAGAATTAACTCTGGGAGGAACATGGAATGAGGAGTTACTGGAGAAGAACCTTACTGAGGAGATTGCTGAACATGTAAAGTCCAATGTACATTATGAGGGATGCGTGGAACATTGGAACAAGCCATACTGGATGCCAACCCCATCGGGTAAGTTCAGTGTGAGTAGTTCTAGGAAAATTCTAAGACATAGATCTAATCCTCAATATGAATTCAAGAATATGTGGATAAAAGGGTTACCCTTTAAGGTTTCTTTTTTCTTATGGAGACTATGGAGGGGGGAAATAGCTACTGATGATATTTGGAGGAGACAATGGCATATTGTGATGTCTAGATGCTGGTGTTATCAACAGCCACAAGAGGAAACCATTGAGCACATATTCCTCACAAGTGAAACTGCCTCTAAAGTGTGGAATTTGTTTATGGGAGCTGCAGGAATCACAGTGCCATTGGTGCAATTGAATCAAGTCATCATACATTGGTGGAATGCACAATGTTGTCCAAAACTAAAGCTATTATTTCAAGCAGCTCCAGCTATTATTACTTGGGAACTTTGGAAGAAGAGAAATGCAGGAAAACATGGAGGTGCAGTTTCTACACATAGGGTGATCCATGAAGTAAATAGAACATTACATTACTTGGCAAGGGTGAGGTATGGGTGGTTACCTAATATTACTTTATTATGGCCAGATATGATCCAATACTTTGAAAGATACAAGCATGTTATAATTACAAGGAGAGTTACGTGGCAGCTTCGTTTACAAGGGTGGTACAAATGCAATACAGATGGTGCATCAAGGGGTAACCCATGCCCTAGCTCACTAGGATTCTGTGTGAGGAATGATGAAGGGGATCTAGTTTATGCAAGGGCAGTCGACTTGGGGGAGACAACAAATGTATTAGCATAAGCTAAGGCCATTGTTCAAGGGATGGAATATTGTGTTGAACATAACCTTCACCCCCTCATTTTGGAGACAAATTCATTAGTGATGAAGAAGGTGATTGAAGGGGAATGGGATCCTCCATGGGCTATTATTCAGGATGTGAGGAGGATCAAGGAGATGAATGACAATTTCAATGTGATCATTCAGCATGTGTTAAGAGAAGGAAACTCAGTGGCAGATTTTATAGCTAACATTATTTTTTCTTTTACAAGTACATCAGAATTTCACTCATTCTCTGAACTTCCTTGTGTAGGGAGGAGGTTAATCAATCTTGAAAAATCCTAAACTCCTAATCTTAGGGTCAAAATAGCAATGAGGAGAGCACCAGATTAATGGCATCATATGAGTTGTTTCTGTACCTATCTGCTTATCTCTTTTAGTGTTATATTGTGTGTTGTTAGGGTACATGTCAGTAGTATTAGCATGGTTACATGCGCATTATGCAAGTATCTTGATAGTGCAAAAGAGTTATAGGAGAAGTAGGTTATGGATGGTGCATCATTACATTGTCATGAGAAGTTCAAATGTGGAAAAACTGTCTGAACTTATAGTAAGTTTCTGGAGATTGGTATTGCACTTCCCAGTGGTATCAACATGGTTTCATGCTCAGTATGGGGGTGTGATGACAATGTTCAGAAGAGTCCATGCCTCAATAGTTATGGAAGTACTAGTTAATCTTTGTTTGATGTGTTTCAGTAGGGCTACTGATCAGTACAGGCTATTAGAGCACATATTCTTGTTGGATTTGAACTCATTGGATCAACATGATAGATGGGGAGGTTTTGCTGATTTCTATCGATTGGTGTACTTGTTTAGAGTCTATACTTGCCTTTGGAACCTAGCACCTGGTGAGAGCATTAGAGGTGCTTTTTGGTATTTGCCTTTGGCCATGGGATTCACTTACACTGACAGGAGATTAAATCATTCAGCTATTCATGTTGTAATAGTTAGTATTTTTATCTTTAGCTTTTTAGCTTTTTCATTAGCTAGTAGCTTATTACATTTTAGAGTTTGTTTTGGACATCTTGTATGATTTGGAGCCTATTTTGGGATTTTATATATATATATATATATATATATATATTAACCACTAGGCAGCATGCCTAGTGGTATATTTGATAAAAAAAACCTAAACCAAACCCTAAACTCTAAACCCAAACCCACCCGCACCTAGAGAGAGAAGCTCTGGCGATTTGGAGGCAATTAGTGAGAGAAACTCATCCATGGCCACACCGGCCACTGCCCAGCCTTCAATGGAGGTTGGGCAGTCATCCTCAACCCTTAAACCAATTTCCCAAACACCTGCTAACCCTACAAACATCCAAAACTATGCTAAAATTCTATAGCTCCAAGCATTAAATGCTCACATGCACGTAAACCCCTTAAACCTAAAACCAGTCGAGTTTTTACACGGATAACCAATGATGAGATGGAAGAAATCAGAAGTTAAGCAATCCATTGCGCAACAGGGATTGCATCTAGCAGTTCTGGGGAAATTTTCATATGGAAAACCAATGATCCAGGAGTTGAGAAATATTATTCCCATCCAGTGCAAACTTAAAGGATCATGCTCGGTAGGTTTGATAGAAGAAAATCATGTTTTGATCAGGATATCATTAATGGAGGACTATATTCACCTACTATCGAAGCCAGCTTTCTATTTGAAGGCTCAAGGAGATTTTTGGCAGATGAGATGCATAAAGTGGAGTCCATGGTGGTCGCCAGATATGGGAACACCAATTGCAATTGCTTGGATCTCATTCAAGATTTGCCTCCTAATTTCTTTGGTAAGGAATTTGTTTTCTCTCTGGCTAATGCAGTAGGGAGACCATTACATGTAGATTTGGCTACTCAAAATGGCACAAGACCTAGTTGTGCTAAGGTCAAGGTGGAGGTCAATCTATTAGCTACTTTGCCCCAAAGAATTAAGATAATTGAGGAAGCAGATGATACTGGTCCTGAGGAATCCAAATGGATTTAAATAAAATATGATTACATGCCTAAGTATTACAAGACATGTAAGAAGCAAGGTCACAATGAGGTAGACTGTTGGGTAATCCATCCAGAGTTGCACAAGAAATTAAAGGAAGAAGGAGATAATCATGACATGGTGAAGCCAGTGGTGATAAGGAGTGATACACTAGGAACTGCTGCTAATTCTACAAAGGTGTTATCAAGTGGAAAGGTGTTTGGTAAGCCAATAAATAACCAAGCCAAGCAGGAATGGATGCAAGCAAGGAAGAATAAGTACCAACGAGATAATAAGGGCTACATAATTGATGATACAACAGGAATTGAAGCTCAAAAAGGGAAAGGAAAAGAGAAAGTGGATGAAGTTGTGACAAAGAACAAATTCAATTTACTGGCAATTGAGTTGATCATGCAACATTTCAAATTCCAGGTAGAAAGGAAGAACAAGGAGAAAAAGATTCCAGGAATGAAAATGAGAATAATTCTGGGGACAAAAATTCTACTCCGTTGTGTTCAGGGATTATGATTGAAGTTCCTAGTCCAAATGGGGAAAGGAAAGAAGCTGAGCTAAAACGCGTGAAGAAGGAAGCTGTGGATAAGGTGTTGGAAAAGGTAAATCTTGAGAATCTTGAGAGTTCCTATCATACAAAGGAACTTCAAGGTATCTCTCTTATGATTGATCCTAAACCAATTGAGTCTAGGAAGGAGGAAGAGGCTATAAAGGAAGCTACTATTGACTGGGTGCATAGAAGGTTTGGGACGAGTAAGGAGGAGTTAAGACAAGGTAATGTTACTACCAATCAGTCTTTCCAAGAAATTCCATCACAAACGTATGAAGATGCTGGAGATCAGGAGGTTGGTAATGAAGAGAATTCGAAGAAGTCATTATGGAGTGATGATGTAGAGGTAATGGAAGATCAGTTGGAGAACACAGTTGAAGATGAGGTGCAAGTTATAAAAACTGGCAATGTTAATGGAGCTACAGTAAACCCTAGCAGTCCTAAAACTAGGGTTGATTGTGGTTTAAGTTCTATAGACCAACAATTAGCGAATTTTATTGGGAATGATAAAGGATCACCTAAAGATGTAGAAAAGCAAGGTGGATCGGATTCAAAGACTCAGAGTGAGAAGAGAGGCAATGGAACAGTAAAACCCAGTTTTTCTAGGAGATTTTGGCTTATGTTGATGGGGTTCCGGTATATGCATTGATGAATGAGAAGCTTGGGAATGTGCATATGGAGGTAGAGAAGGATACAGTGTGCAAAGACCAACAATTAGACCATGGGAAGGGAGCTGATCTCAATGGAACAGTAACACATGCAGTTTCTGCCAGTTTTCCTACAGCGAACCCTAGTTTGGATGTTGTTTATGAACTTCAATTCAAAAAGATGCAGGAGAACATAGGGGATAGGGAAAGGAATGGTGAGAAGTATGAAGAAGCTATGACACCTTATGAACCAGGTGAACATGCCATAGTTTCTAAAGAAGCTGGGGATTGTGATGCGCCTATGGAATGTTCATATGGAACTGGAGCTCCTCTACAAATTAAAGTTAATGTGCCTTTGAAGTCTCCTAATCAGGTATTGCATGATCTCATAACTCATCTCATAACTCATAAGGAATTGCCAATGGATATTCAAAATGTATTGGTGGAACAACAACAACAATTTGAAGATGATGGAGATGGTGAATCCACGACAGACAATTTTAAGGAAGTAATGAGGGAAGGGGATGTATCTCCTAGGGCAGCTTCTATAAGTTGAAAGAAAGGGAAGAAGAATCAACAGAAAGAGCAACAACAACCTACAAGGATACTGCCTAGAAAGGCAACTTCAACAACTACAAGATGGTGATTAAGACTCTAATTTGGAACATAAGGTCTGTTAAGACTCAACATGCCTTTCACAGGGTTATAAATATGCAAAGGGAACATGGTTTTTTTTATTATTGCACTTATGGAGCCATTTCAAAAGAAGTGGTTTATTCAGAACTATAGAAGAAGGTTAAGTATGGAGGCAGCAATTTCAAATGTTAATGGGAAGATTTGGTTGTTTTTTGTTGCAGTGGTGGAATGGGAGTTGTTGATTGATACTGAGCAACAAATGACAATCAAAGTATATCATCAGGAAGTTGGTAAGTTTATCATGATGACATTTTTATATGCTAAGTGTTGTGCTATGGAAGATTGGAATTATGGGATAATCTTTAATACCTAGCTAGTGACATGGAGCTACCATGGCTAGTGGGGGGAGACTTTAATGTTGTTCTTGGGGAGGAGGAGAAGATAGGGGGTCTTCCAGTATATCCTCCAGAGTATGAAGACTTTGCATTCTTTGTTAATTCATGTGGCTTGTTTGATATTGGGTAAAAAGGAAGTCCTTTCACATGGCGGAATGGAAGACCAAATGAAGAGTGCATATTCAAAAGATTGGACAGAATCTTTGTCAACTTGGCATTTCAAAATTTGTTTCCTACAATAAAAGTTGAGCACCTTATTAGAACAGGCTCAGACCATGCTCCACTGTTGATAAGTTGTGGTGAGGAGGCTATGAAATTTGTAAAGCCATTTAAGTTCTTGAACTTTTGGGCAAAGCATGAAACTTTTCTTGATGTGGTGAGGAAGAATTGGGTGGCTGACTTCATAAGGGATCCTTTTTTGACGTTTAAGAAGAAATTGAAGAGGGTTAAGATTGTTCTTTCCGAATGGAGTAAACTAACCTATGGAGATATTTTTAAGCAATTAGCTATACAATGGAGTACTATTCTATTTGAGGAAGATCCTTCAATATAGAATAGAATAGTACTTCAATATGCTCAAGTTGAGTTGAAGAAGTACTTGAGCATTGAGGAACAATACTGGAAGCAAAAGGCAAGCATGAATTGGTTTGAGGAAAGTGATAGAAATACAAGATTTTTCCATAATTGTGTTAATGGAAAGAGACAAAAGTTACAATTGAAAAGAATCTAGAATAGTGATGGTACATGGCTTGAAAGTCAAGAAATATTGTCCAAGGCTGCAGTTGAATTTTTCCAGAAGCAATTCTCTAAGGAGAGGGATCCTACATGATTTGAGCTCCTAAACAATGTGCCTTGTATGGTGACTAGGGAGCTGAATCTTGAAATATGTAGATTGCCTACTAAGGAGGAGGTGAGAGATGATGTTTTTGCATTGAGTAGTGAAAGTGCAAGTGGTCCAGATGGTTTTTCTGGCTTGTTCTTTCAAGCATGCTGGAGTATTGTGGGAGAAGATATTCATAGGATGTTAGTGTTGTTTTATGAGGGCAGTCCATTGCCTAAATCTATAACACACACTAACCTTGTTTTGTTTCCCAAAAAGCCTAATGTTCAAATATTTTCAGATCTTAGACCAATCAGTTTGAGTAATTTTATTAATAAGGTGTTTTCGAGGGTGGTCCATGACAGATTGGAAAGGATACTGCCTTCACTAATCTCCTCAAACCAATCTGGTTTTGTCAAGGGAAGGAGTATCTTTGAGAATAATTGTTGACTCAACAGATTGTTACTGATATAAGATTGAGAGGCAAGCCTACCAATGTTGTGATCAAATTAGATATGGCTAAGGCATATCATAGGGTGTCTTGGAAATATTTGATGCATGTGCTTAGGAAGATGGGGTTTGTAGAATGTTTTATTAATATGGTCTGGAACTTAATTGCTAACAACTGGTATTCAGTCATGGTTAATGGTCAAGCTTGTGGATTTTTTCATTCAACAAGGGGTGTGAAGCAAGGGGATCCTCTTTCTCCAGCCTTGTTCATCTTATCATATGAAGTGCTATCAAGATCATTGAACAAGTTGTTTGAGGATAAGAAGTTTAGAGGTTTTGGAATGCCAAAGTGGAGTGATCCATTGAACCATTTAGCCTATGCTGATGATACTATCATCTTTGCTTCTGATAATTCTTATTCACTTCAGAAAATTATTGATGTTTTGACATTATATGAGTACACTTCAGGGCAGTTGATCAACAATGAAAAGAGCTCATTCTATATGCACTCAAAAGAAGCAGGAGACTTGGTAAATGCAGTAGCTACTATCACAGGATTTTCTAAAGGTAGGTATCAATTTACTTACCTTGGATGTCCAATTTTCTATACAAGAAGAAGGAAGATGTACTATAATGACTTGATCCAGAAAGTGAAGGCAAAGTTGCATTCTTGGAAAGGGAAATTGTTATCTTATGGAGGAAAGGCTACATTAATTTCAAATGTGCTTCAAAGTATGCCTACACATGTACTGCCAGTACTTGATCCACCAAAGAATGTTATTGATCATCTCCATAAAACATTTGCTAGGTTTTTCTGGAGTAATAAGGAGGAAGGTAGGAGTAGGCACTCGACAAAGTGGATGAATCTATGTCTCCCTAAAGAGGAAGGAGGGGTAGGTTTTAGGTCTTTGAGTGATGTTTCAAAGGCACTTTTTGCAAAGTTATGGTGGAGGTATAGAACATCTAAATATTTCTGGTCCAACTATATGTGGAATAATTATTGCAAGAAAAATTACCTACAGTAGTTCAATTTAGGGAGGGATCACCTGTCTGGAGGAAGATGCTAGAGGCAAGAGATGAGGTGGAGCATGAAATCTTATGGGAGATGAATAGAGGAACTACTAATGTATGACATGAGAACTGGACTGGTCTAGGGGCTCTATATCATGTACTACCTGCAGAATTTCCAATAAATGAAGGTTTACAAGATGTTGTTGAGTTGAGAACTGGAGAAATATGGGATGATACACTTCTGGATCAATCTTTCCACTGGAGATTGCAGGTCATATTAGACAGGAGGTTGATTATGTGAATGGTAATGACTTATGTGATATTCCAAGATGGATGCCTACACCTTCAGGGAAGTTTACAGTCAGTAGTGCTTGGAAAATTTTGAGGCATAGGGAGCCAAAGAATCCTGAATTTGCAAAGTTGTGGAATAAAGGGTTACCTTTCAAAGTCTCTTTCTTTTTATGGAGAGTGTTGGTGCTGATTTCCAATATATGAAGACTCATTTCAGCACTTGTTCTTGACAAGTGATACTTCTAAGAAGGTGTGGAACTCATTTTCACATGATGCTGGACTGGTCATCAACTTAATATAGGTGCATCAAGTAATAAGATAATGGTGGAATGCAAAGTGTTGTCCTATGTTTAAGCCTTTGTTTCAAGCTGCTCCTGCAGTGATTCTATGGGAGATTTGGAAGAGAAGGAACACAATAAAACATAGGGGGGCACAGTATCATGTAATAGGGTGATTCATGAAGTTAATAAAACTTTGCTTTATCTAAGCAAAAGTGAGGTATCCTTGGTTGCATGGAATCCCAGTATTGTGGCCAGAAATGGTTAATTTCTTTGAAAACTACAAACCAGTTGTAGTTACTAAGAAAGTCACATGGAAATCTCCCTATGAAGGACGGTATAAGTGTAATACAGATGGTGCATCAAGGGGAAATCCTGGTCCTAGTTCGTATGGATTTTGTGTTAGGGATCATGAGGGTGACTTGATGTATGCTAAGGCTAAGGAGATAGGGGAGGAAACAAACATTGTAGCTGAAGCAAAGGCAATTGTTGAAGGATTGATATACTGTGTGGAGAGACATCTTCATCCATTGATTATAGAAACTGATTTACTGGTGATGAGGAAGATCATTGATGATGAATGGGATACACCTTGGTGCATTGGGGCTGAAGTGAGGAGAATCAAGGATATAAAGAGTACATATAATGTGCTCTTCCAGCATGTCCTAAGGGAACATAGATTTTTTAGCTAACCTTGTGTTCTCTTTTGCAGGTACAATCACATTCCATTATTTTCAGGAACTACCATCATAAGGAAAGACGTTGATCAACATGGACAAATTTTCAAATTCCTAACCTACGAGTTAGGATAGCCAAGAGGAAGGAACCTGATTAATGAAGACAACTATCGTTATAATGCCAGAACCTTTTCTCTCTTTTAGCTGGAACTTGCTGAATGATTTTCCAGTGGTATTAGCATGTTATCATGCTCATTCTGGAGATCATTTATCAAGTGAAAGTGTGTTCTTAAAAGGTTCATCAGAAAGGCATTCATTCTCTGAACTGCCTTGTGCAGGGAGGAGGTTAATCAATCTTGACAAATCCCAAACTCCTAATCTTACGGTCAGAATAGCAAAGAGGAGAGCTCCAGATTAATGGCATCATATGATCTGATTCTGCACCTATCTGCTTATCTCTTTTGGTTTGTTTTATATTGTGTGTTGTTAGGTTACATTGGAAGTATCTTGATAGTGCACAAGAGTTATAGGAGAAGCAGGTTATGGATGGTGCAACATTACATTTTGATGAGAAGTCCAAATGTGAAAAAACTGTCTGAACTTGTGCTTGTAAGTTTCTGGAGATTGGTATTGCACTTCCCAGTGGTATCAGCATGGTTTCATGCTCAGTCTAGGGGTGTGATGACAATGTTCAAAAGAAGCCATGCCTCTACAGTTCTGGAAGTACTAGTTAATCTTTCTTTGATGTGTTTAAGTAGGGCTACTGATCAGTACAGGCTAAGAGATTCAAATGCAATGCTCTCCGAAGAGTCCATAGAACACAAAAAGGAAGCTAAATCTGCACATTTCTGTATGGTTCTTGCTGGATTTGAACTCATTGGATCAATAGATTGGTGTAGCTGTTTGGAGCCCATATTTACCTTTGTAATGCATACCCTGGCGCCTGGTGAGAGCATTAGAGGTGCTGTTTGGTATTTGCCTTTGGCCATTGGATTCACTTACAATGACAAGAGATTGAATCATTCAGCTTTACATGTTGTAATAGTCAGTACTTTTATTTTTAGCTTATTAGCTTTTACATTAGCTAATAGCTTAGTACATTTTAGAGTTTATTTTGGACATCTTGTGTATTTTGGACCCTATTTTGGGATTTTATATATATATTAGCCACTGGACAGCATGCCTAGTGGTATATTTGCTATAAAAAAAAACCCTAAACCAAAACCCAACTTTTTGGCGTGAGGAGAGAGAAGCTCTGGAGAAAAGGCGATTTTTTGAGAGAAACACTGCTTCAGCGCTGCCATGGACATGTTGGCCGGCGGCCAGCCACCGGAACAGGCTGGTCAGTCCTCCCTCAACCTCACCCAACCTTTTGCTTCACATACCAACATTCCCCAACCTCTTGATTATTCAAACATTTTGAACCCATCCACGATCAATGAAACAGTGCAAGGAAACACGACAAAACAGTGTCCATTTGAGCCAATTATGCTGCGTTGACCTGTGATACTTCAAAGACAGCCTATGGTAGAATTCACTGAATCAGAGGTGGATCGTATGAACTTGATTGAAGGTTTGAAATATGCAGTTGTTTGCAAATTTTCATATGGATGGCCAGAACTTAATGAATTACGTTGAATTGTGACGCTTCAATGTGGAATTAAAGGCGAATGTAATATTGGATTCCTTCACGACAGACATGTATTAATACGGTTGACGTTATGGCAAGATTTTATAGGATTTACGTCGAAAAGTGTTTACTACGTCAAGGACAAGGTAGGTCGTGAATATCAGCTGAGAACTTTGATATATGACGCAAAATTCAAGCCTGGGGAGGAAACGTCGAAGGTGATGGCATGGATTTCGTTCTCAAACTTATTTCCAACGTTCTTTGTAAAGGAATATTTATTCTCGCTAGCGGCAACTGTGGGTAAGCCACTTCACCTTGATATGGCAACAATTAATAAAACAAGACCGAGTTGTGCGCGAGTAAAGGTTCTTATTGACTTGTTAAATGATTTACCTAAAAAGGTGCGCATGGACATAAAGAATGAGGCGACTGAAGGGGTGCGGACAGAATGGGTGACAATAAAATACGACTACATCCCAAAATATTATAGAGAATGCAAAATACAAGGCCAAAATATGAATGAGTGCTGGAGGTTACATCCAGAACTAACGGAGAACAGGTATTTTGGGCAACAAGTTGCGGGTGATGTGATTACTGGAGCAGCTAAGGTAAATCAACAGGAGCCTTTGATGATTTTATCAAGTGGAAAAGTGGTAGGCAATGTCAATGGCAATGGTAAGGAGCAATGGAAAGAAGTTCGTGATAATAGACCTAAAAAGAATGGTAAGCAAAGGGAGGATCAAAGACCCATTGGAAAGGAAATCATTCTAGTTGTTCAAAATAACGACTAGCAGGAGCTTCAAATAGGAAACCAATCTGCAGTGTTAGAAAGTGAGGAAAATGGGGACGAAGAACATGTTGTGATGCAGCAACAGAACCAAAATGCTAACAAAGATATGGTGGCATACAAGGATGGAAGAGGTAATGAGGCTATCAATCAATTAGCACTAGTGGAGCCAATTGGTTATGCTCTGGGAAATTTAAATGCAGTAGCTCCTCAGGCTAATCCAAATTCTAATGGGATGGCAACTTCAAATATTCCTAACAATGTTGAACCTATAACTGGTGATAAGGGAACAAAAGATTACAGGAGACCTAAGGAGTCTAATGCTCAATGGGTGACTAGAACTTTCGATGGTAATGTAGTTGTCAACCAATCATGCCAGGAAGTACCCTCACAATATGTGGAGTTTGATGCAGCAATTGATTTAACTAAAGGGAATGAGAGATTAAAATTAAGTAGAAGACCATGGAATGATCAAATAGAGGTGGACTCATATGAAGGAAAATTACCAGATGGTGCTAGTTGTGAAGAGGAATCTACTGATGAGGAGGTTGAATTAGAAGAACAAAATGAAAATGCAAACAAGGAACAGGTGATACACTGTGACACAATTAACACAGAACAGGAAAATATGCAGGGTGACATGGAGAAAATGAATGAAGTTAAAGACTGTGGTGAACAGCCAGGGAATCCTATGATACCAGCTGGTGAGGAAGTCAATGATCCAGGGGGAACAACATTAGATCCATTGCAAAAAATGATTGAGATTGATAAGTTAACACATGTTCAATCGAGCTCTAAGGGAGGAGAAAAAGCAGTAATATATAAGATGGATAATGTAGCAATAGTTCATGAGAAAACACACACTGCATTGGTTCCAAAAAACCTACAGCAACTACATGCAGATCAAGCAGGGGATGTGAAGACAGGGGATACGGTTGAAGGCAGGGGTAAAGATCTAGATGAAGAATCCATGACCCAAAATTTTATGAAGGTTGCAAGACAAGGAGATCTCTCACCTAGAGCAATGGACAAAGGAAAATCATTAGGAAAGGGAAATAAGAAACAATCAAAAGGCATACAAGGTTTAGTTCATTGGGTTCAAACAAGGAGGACCCTATCTAAATCCAACAATAAATTATGAAGGCCATTATTTGGAATGTGAGATCAGTCAATACAAAAAGGTAATTTGAAAGACTGATCCTCATGAATAGGAAACAACACTTTCATTTTATTGGAATTTTGGAACCAATGCAGAATGTTAGTAAACTAGAACGATATAGAAGAAAGATTTGTATGCTTCAAGAATTTGCTAACATATCAAACAAGATTTTGGTGTTCGTGGATGAGGATCATGGAGTAGATGTAATAATAAACATAGACAAACAAATGACCATGAAGATCACAGACATGGGCACTCAAGTTTCTTTTATAGTCACTTTTGTGTATGCTAAATGTGATGCTATTGAAAGAATAGACCTTTGGGACAATTTGTATTACTTGGCTAGAGACATGACATTACCTTGGCTAGTTGGAGGTGATTTCAACGTGATATGGGATGAGGAGGAGAAGTATGGGGGTCTACCTGTGTCAATTAATAAAATGAATGACTTTAGGCATTGCATGAATACCTGTAATCTTACTGATTTAGGATTTAAGTGGAGTATATTTACTTGGTGGAACGGGAGAGCTGAGGATGACTGTATATTCAAAAGGTTGGATCGTTATATGGCTAATATGGAACTCCAACAGATATTACATGGGCTTGAGGTAACTCACCTCTCTAAGATTGGATCTGATCACAGTCCAATGTTGTTAACATGTTCTGATGTGGTTACACCAATTAAGAAAGCTTTTAAGTTTCTTAATTTCTGGACGAAACATAATACTTTCAAGGAGGTTGTAAGAATGAATTGGAAGGCAGACTTTGTGGGAGATCCATTCTACGTATTTAATCATAAGCTGAAGAAATTAAAAAATGCCTTAACTGTTTGGAGTAGGGTGACCTATGGTGATATTTTCCAAAAAATAGCAAGTATTGAAGAGGTGGTCATGGTACATGAATCTGAATTTGAGAGGAATCCTACTGCTCAAAACAGAGAAAGACTTCACAAAATTCAAGCTGAATTGATTCGATATTTAGCTCTAGAAGAAGAATTTTGGAAACTACAGTCGGGGATGTCTTGGTTCCAAGATGGGGATAAAAACATGAAGTTTTTCCATGCACAAGTGAATGGGAGAAGGAAGAGGCTACAGTTAAGAAGAATACAAAATAATGCTGGTGTTTGGTTGGAAGAGTCTATAGATATGGCTGTTGAAGCAGTCAATTTCTTTCAGAAACAATTTTATAAAGACAAGAATCCTACTGATTTTAGCATACTGAACACGTACCCTCGATGATAGAACACGGCCAGAATGAAGAACTAATTCAACAACCTACAAGGGAGGAGGTTAAATATATTGTATATGGATTAAATGGTGAAAGTGCAGAGGGCCCGGATGGGTTTACGGGGTGTTTTTTCCACTCATGCTGGGACATAGTTGGTGAGAATATTGTAGACATGGTCAAAGCTTTCTTTAACGGACATGCACTGCCCAGGTATATAACTCACAACAACCTAGTATTATTACCAAAAAAGAAGGAAGTTGTATCTTTTTCAGATATGCGTCCAATTAGTCTAAGCAACTTCGTCAATAAGGTGATTTCAAGGGTAATTCACGAAAGGTTGGTGAGCATACTTCCTAATATAATATTTGTCGAGCAGGCTGGTTTTGTAAAGGGTAGGAGCATAGTTGAAAATATTCTCTTAACACAAGAGATAATCACAGACATAAGGTTAAGAACCAAGGCTAGCCCAAACGTAGTGATCAAACTAGACATGAACAAGGCCTACGATCGAATGTCATGGCTGTATTTAATGAAGGTTTTGAGAAAGATAGGATTTGGAGAGAGATTTATAGGTTTGGTTTATGAGATAGTGGCAAACAACTGGTATAGTGTGTTGATCAATGGGAAATCTCATGGGTTTTTTCGTTCAACAAGAGGAGTGAAACAAGGCGATCCACTTTCCCCTGCTCTATTCATATTAGCTGCTGAGCATATGAACATGCAATTTTGTGGATTTGGATTGCCCAAGTGGAGTCCTAAAATAAACCACCTAGCATATGCAGGTGACACAATAATTTTCTCATCATCAGATGCCACATCTCTCCAGTTAATTACGAATGTATTGACAGCATATGAAGTTGCATCTGGGCAGCTTATTAATAGGAGCAAATCAGCCATTTACTTGTATGATTCTGCCAGTGCAGAGGTGATTGACAAAGTGCAGAGAATTACAGGCATTCCCAGGCAAGACTTCCCATTCACCTATCTTGGGTGTCCAATATTCTATCTTAGAAGGAAAATGGAGTACTATCAACCTATGATTAATAAGGTGATGGACAAGATGCAATATTGGAAAGTAAAATTGTTGTCAATTGGAGGAAGGGTTGTTCTTATAGATAATGTACTTCAAAGTATGCTTATTCACCTCTTGTCAGCTGTGAATTCCCCACCATATGTGATAAATAGATTGCACAAGATGTTTTCTCAATTCTTTTGGTGCAATTCTGTGGGGGTTGCGAGTAGGCACTGTGCATCGTGGAGTACATTATGGTTATCATATGAGGAAGGTGGTGTTGGTTTTAGATCATTTCATGATATGTCCACAACATTATTTTTCAAAGTGTGGTGGAATTTAGGACGAAACATATCCTATGGAGCTCATTTGTTAGCCAGAAATATTGCAAAAAACTAAACCCATTGATAGTCCCTTGGAGAGATGGCTCACACATATGGAGAAAGATGCTAGATTGTAGGGAGCTAGTTGAACACCAGATTCTATGGCAACCAAGGATGGGGTCTGCTTTATTTTGGTTCGATAGTTGGACAGGATTAGGATCATTATATTTTGTCATGCCCCGAGACTTTTATTGTGATAAGACAGTACATAACATCTATGATGTTGTTCAATATGGACAATGGGATGAAGAAAGAATTAGGAAAATCTTAACAGAGGAGTTAGCTACACATATCTTGGAAAATGTTCAGCCACCGGTTATGGATGCAAGCATTGATAAACCTGTGTTGATGCTGGATACTAGAGGAGAATTCACTATAAAAACTGCTTGGAACTACTTGAGAAAAAGACAGGAACCATGTAATGCTTACAGGAACATTTGGGTTAAAGGGCTGCCTTTTAAATTGGTTTCTTTATGTGGAAAGTCTGGAAAAATAAATTACCTTTGGATGACTTCTATCGACGGCTGGGTTACCTTATAGCTTCAAAGTGTTGGTGTTACGTAGAACCAAGTGATGAGACATTGCATCATGTTTTCTATACATATGTTGCCGCTAGAACGGTATGGAAATATTTTCTTGGGCACGCTGGAATTTCAATCGAGGGGATCAATCGTCATCAAGCAATAATAAGTTGTTGGAATGTTGAAGTAGCACAGAGGTTGAGGCCAATTATGTGAGTGTTACCATCAGTGATAGTATGGGAATTGTGGAAGAGAAGGAATGGGTATAAATATGGAGATGCAGTGACAGTTAGCAGGGTGATATATCAAGTTTCAACAACAATGCAGTCACTTGTAAAATTAATAAATCCTACATTGCAAAATCCTCCACATAGGTGGCCAGATTTATTAAAAATAATGGATGGATATACACCAAAATTGCAGTACAGTAAGGTGGTATGGGAGCTGCCAACTCAAGGGTGGATCAAAGTGAACACGGATGGGGCATCAAGGGGCAATCCAGGTAGAAGCTCGATTGGATTCGTATTGAGAAATGAAGAAGGGGATATACTATATGCATGTGGAAAGGAGATAGTAGAAGGAACTAACACAGTAGCTGAGGCAAGAGCAATCCTTGAAGCTCTGAAGTTTTGTACAACAAATGACTATGTGTTAGTCGAGTTGAACACTGATTCCATGCTGCTGCAAAAGGTGATATCTGGAGAATGGAAGCCACCATGGTGTATTTCTGCAATTGTAGAGGAGATTAAACTAACAATGAGTAGGATCAATGTAATAGTGAAACATATTTATAGAGAAGCCAATAATCTAGCGAATCATTTGGCTAACTATGATTTGAACGTTGGATTCATGGAATGCTACTGTTCTGCTGAACTTGATCGACATGGAAAAAGGCTGGTGAACTTAGACAAAATGCAATGTCCATACTTGAGGGTGAAAGTTGCAAGATGATAGGCAAGGAAGGGAAGGAAATCAAGGAGGAAGACTCAACTGGAGCATTCACAACAGTCATTCATGTTCAAATCCATCTGGAGGAGAACAAGAGGAGAGTTTTTTATACTAACCTAGTTTTCTTTTTTGCAGGTAAGGTTGTTGTACCTATGCAATATTTCCTAATGAAATTCCTATTGGTGGTATTAGTGCACAGCACTCAACCCAAATGATGGCAGTTGGGAATAGAATCATGCATAGGTTCGAGGAGGAAGTCATTAATGTGTAGATTTGGAGTGGACTGTTTCAGGTGACTTTCCTGTTGAAGAGGTGTTGACATGATAGGAATCAAAAGAATAAAAAACTGGTTTAACACCTCAATGACCACTGGAAAAATCATACATGTCTTAGATATAGAACAAATTAGTGAAGAGCAGTTATATTACATTTGGTTGAACTAGTGTAAAGTAACAGAAAGTTTGAGCAGGAATAAGGAGTCAACACTACATACAGGGAGTCAGGCATTTACAACACAGCACAAGCATCAAGGGACTAAAAGGAAATGTGAAAGAAAGCTAAAAGGAATTGGTGTTTTTCAACTTCGAATCCATATGGAGGAGGAGCTGGAGAATCCAGTTTTGACTAATGTTGGTTTCTTTTTTGCAGGAGATGTTAATGCGATCATACCTTACTATCTAATACAATTTCAAAGGGTGGTATTAGCTAATTCAGCTCATTCCCTTGAAGGAGTATGGATAGTTGGTACAAACATGAAAGATTTGAGATGAATATTTCTGACGAGAATAATATTTTTGTACAGTGACACAAACACAATCAATGAAGTTTTCCAAACAAAGGCCAAGCAAATAGATTTATGGATACCAAAGGAGTAGGTACTCAAACAGATTATATATAGGCCTAGATTAAGAATGGTTTGGACAGTTTACTATGCAAATTTGAGAGACTGGGATACAACATGGACAAATGAGTACTCGAAACTGACTTCAACAGTCAAGGAATGCAATGCACAAGAGGTAATCTACATGGAAAAAAGTAATGCACATGCTTGCAACTATAACAGGAGAGTAAAAGGTTGTGCTGTGATTTTGTTTTGTCCATTGAAATATTCTCAACTGGTGGTATTAGTACTATGTACTCAATCTAGTGAGAGTATTTCGTGGATAAACAAAAACATAGCAAAAAATATGGATCATGGCAAACAGATTAGTAGTGTTCTATTTGACCAACGAGGTACAGAGACATGGAATTGGAATCAGCAAGGAGAAGTATTCTATGGTTGGCTTACACGAGGAAATAATGGGAGTTCAAACATAAGGAGTGAAGGCAACGACAAAAAGAGGCTACGGATGCGAGTGAAGGATCACATTTCTTATGGACTATGTATACAAGCAATGTGGGTAGGCAATGCAAATGTGAGGACAGTGCAGCAAGGATCATATGTGATATTTTCTCGAATAATTAGGCTAGTTTTTATTTTTCGTATGCTTTTATTTATTTATGCTAGTAGTATGGCATGTTGTAATATCAAATTTGAGCAAGTCATGCCCAAATTTGATAATAGGTACTATGTTATTTCTCTTTCTTATCATCTTACTTTGTGTAAGACAACATGACATTTTTTTCCAGAAAGTAATAAGATCAATGTCCAGAAAGTCTAATCGAATTGGATTAAAGGCTACTGTAATATTGGGAAACTAGAATTTCGACACATTTTGGTAAGATTTGACTTGTTTGATGACTTTGTTCAGTTCTTATCAAAGACTACTAGTTTTGTTAAGGCAAAGGGTGAGGAATTCTTTTTTAGAACCTTTCCATGGACGATAGGTTTTAATCCACGTGAAGAAACTTCGAAGGCAGTCGTTTGGATTTCGTTACCTGATCTGCCTGCGAATTTTTTTGCAAAAAGATCGTTAATGTCTATAGATTCAGCAGTAGGAAGCCTCTTGAAGTGGACAAAGTGACTCAAGATCGAACACGGCCAAGTACGGCAAGGGTTAAGGTCTTACTAGACCTACTGGACAAGCATCCTAAGAAAGTTAGGATTCATATAGTGGATAAAAACTCTGGGAAAACAGTAGAATATTATCAAGTGATAGTATATGACAACCTACCAAAATATTGTACATGTTGCAAGCATCAAGGACATGATGAAAGATCATGTCGATGGAGGATTACAAAAAATAATGAGGAGGAAGTTCCAGCGAATGAATGTGAGGATCTGGACAGTATAGAGAAACTAGAAGGTGATGCTAGGGATTTTCTTAATGCAAAAAGAGGAGGACAACTAGAATTTGAAGTAGCTAAAGAACATGTGACTGGACAGCAGGTTTCACAAATAGAAGGAGGAAAACAAATGGTTAATGTGAACAATGAGAAAGTGATTGATCGTGTAGATGAAGATATCATTGTAGGTGATGTTTCAAAGGTTGATAAAGGTCCACCTAAACCTACAAGAGATGTTCCTGCTAAAACGGCCTTAGCGACGATTCTCAATGCAGTAAATTCAATTGTGCATGCTTATGACAATTTGCATTCTATTAAGGATACAACTGTTCATTCATCTGCTGCAGGTTTAAAGGAGGTTGTTGATCGAGCTGGTGCAACTTTGCAAAATGGGAAGGTTAATGATATTAGTGCATCTGATGATAGAAGAGTCTCTACAGGTACAAAGGTTGTCAATGTAGAGGCTAAAATGTCAACTGCTCAAGATGAAAGTGAACATGGTACTCTGGCTCAACAGGTTGCTAAGGACCATACTTTAGGCGTTAAATTGACTGGGCAAAAGGGACTAGATATGAAAGTTAACATTGGTAAATCAGTTGGTGAAGGCAAGGGCAATAATACAAATACAAAATAGGGGGTTTGGAACGTGTTTTCAGCAAGAAAATCACCTTCAAAACAGGTGGTGTCACGCAGTCAAAATTTAGAAATTGTTCGACCAAATGCTTCTAATTTTGTGACCAGTCCAAATAATTTCAATGTTCTTACTGTTGTTGAGGATCTTGAAGGTGATACAATAGGTTTTAGAGATAATGTAATCTCCAAACAATTAGTCCCAATGACCAGTAGTGAAAAAGGAGACCAAGGCAATGTTGATTTAGCACAGAAATTGGGTGTTCGACGAAGTGACTCTAAGAACAAATTGGGAACTGAACTAACGGGCATCCAAGCTCATAGTTCCAATGCACATGTGTTGAATTTCTCCAATCCTTAGATTGAAAAAATCATCAAAGATGCCCAGAAAGAAATTATGATGAAGCTTGCTATGGTTAAACAACCTTTGGCCGCTTTGAACACATCCGTATTTGAGGTCCCTTCGCAATCATTGGAGTCTTGTGGGGAATTTGAAGCTGACTCTGGGCAACTTATGCTCTCTACTGGGAATAACAATGATGTTATCCAAACTAACGTGAGAGGTATGGCTATTAAATCTAGGCTTTGGGCTGACCAACATGAAGAGGATGATGACGAGGACTGGGGAGATGGTTTTGATGGGTACTCGTCTGAAGAAGCTGATCATGAGACTGTTTTGGACAGTGCAGGTGAAGACCTTGAAGCTCCAGCAATGACAAAAAATGATGGGGCAACAACAGTGAGTCCCAAGAGCAATTTAAACATCCATGCGCCAGTATTTATCCCTAGAAACTCACCTACAGGAAGATTGAATCTAGCAGCAGCAACTCCTACAAATCAGCTTGGTCCAGATGCTATTCTCACTGGTGAAGGAAAGACAATAACGTTAAGAGCTGCGCAGCAACAAAGTGTTCCAACCAGTCCACGTTTGGAGGCAATGCAACAACAACTAAATACAAAAAATTAAGAAAGTGCAACTGGTGGTCGAGCAGCAACAGTAACAGCAAAAACTGGGAAGCAACAAATTGTGACAACCACTCCAAATATTTCACTAGAGGAGAGGCAACTCTTGGATGCACTGGTAATTCCAACTCCTGTTAAATCTACAAATCTTACTGCTTTAAGCTTTGGTCGTGTGAGTAAGAGTAGGGACAAAGTGAAAAGCATACCACAACAACGAAACAAGGTAGTGTTGGTTAGTAAACAGGATGGAAATGCTTTGGTAACTCAAGAACTTGTTCAAGACTTGCCAAAACCAGTGATTGTGGGCAGATATACATATGAAGAGGGCAAGGAAGAAGACAATTTAAATCAATGCCAGACAGAGGCAGCAAGAAAAGGGGATCTATCACCTATGCATAGCGGCAAAAGAAAAAAGACACATACAAGAGAAAAAAGTTAGGACGGCAGGGTGAGTAAAGATGCAAACATAAGGCGACTCCCGATGAGAGTTGCCAAACAAAAGCAGGTTTTCCAACTACGTCGACAAATTCCAATCGTTCAAAAAAGAAATCATGAAGTTTGAAGATATTTTGAAGAAGGTTGAGGTTGAATACAAGCGACTAAAAATTGAAGACTACACAAAATTAGAGAAGAGTGAGCATCATTGTTATTTCTACATATGCTTATTCTACCATCACATTAGCATAATTTTATGTAATGTCATCACGGAGTATGTTATAAACTCTGTGATGATCATTCAGTACCTAGTTCTAGCTAGTTCTTTCTTTTTACACGCATGTTAGTAGGTGAGGCTATTTTATGCCTCGATAGGATTAGTAAGGTAAGGTTTAGCCCAATAGTGTCTGCCCAGGTCATATGCCTTTGGGAAAATACCTAAGCGGCTATGAGATTATATGCCCTCGTGAGACTTTTCTTGAAGCTACACCATGATCCTCTACATGAGGCTTCCATATAGGGCATTGTGAGGCGCAGATGAGTGATTATATAGCCAAGGCATAGAGGTGATACTACTGGTGCTATTGTCCCCCTTATTTGTACTATTCCTATGTGGTTCGTTATGCTTTTAGTTATTAATAAAACTAGCCTAGGATCCTCACCTAGTGGATTTTCCAAGAAAAAAAAAAAACCCTAAACCCCATCCGCGCCTCATTTCCTCACCCCCATAAAAGAATTTTCAAATGCTCTCCGTACAGGTGATACACTGCTACAGTAACGCAGTGGTGCCTTCATGGCCACTGCCCCCCTGTCCAATGGCCAAAAAACACCGGACCACCCTCAAAATGTGCACCCTACTAATGCGCATCTACCCTAAAAAACATCACCCCAAAACTCCAACCCAGTCGAAGCAGATCTACAAAATGGCTCAGCGTTTACTGTTCAAAACAATTGCCTGGGTTCTCCAGAAAATCCCCAAGCAATTTCTGGGCCAAATTGTGGAATTCCAAGCCATGGAATCTCTTCTCCTATTCATTGTGCACCCCTCC